>JAWWEP010058944.1:0-10200 GCA_035582995.1 Sycophila quercilanae | reverse complement strand
GAAAATGAATTTATTCGGATGTTAAGACATGCGCCTCATTAGGTTAATTGTGCGTGAGGAGAATAAATTTAACATTTTTAATGTGGTGGTTTTGGAAAATAACATTTTTATCTTTATAAGCGATAAGCGATTTCATCTTCAAAAATAAAGTTTTTTTGTTCAGTGCATAAAATATTTGTAAATAAACTGGTTTTTATCATCTTCTTCTAAAAGGTGCAGTCACTTGAAATATAAAGTATTTATAATTTATAATAGCAAGTTTAACAATTTAAATTTAATTTTTCTAGCAGAAAATAATATATTAGAAAATGTAGTAATCGTATTCAAAATAATGTGATATGAACTAAAAAGAACTGTGAATCTTATTATACTATAAAAAAAATTAGCAATAAAATACGAACATCAAAATAAGTAAGCTGGTTTTAATTATCTCCTTTTCAACGTGAAACAGGCGTAAAACGAGAAACGTGCTCTTATGAAAGAAGTGACATCTCATACTTTAAATTAAAGTAGGTATGCTTATATCTGCTTTAATTGACATTCATGAGCTTTTTTGGTACTTCGCGTGTCTTTTAAAAGTCGACATTTTAAAAATGCTCATCGCAGTCTTCTATTTGCAACTTTCAACTTTTTTTCGCGTGTACTTTCGCGACACTTATTGAGGTATATGAATTTACATAACGCGCTGCGTTAAAAAAATTTTGAAGAATCGCTAAATTGCTCACGAATAAACGAGGAATCAATATTTTCTAAGCTGCCTTTTTTTCCAGCGTACTTTTTAATATGTATAAAAGATAATTTTAGAAAGTCAGAGGAAGTGACGTAGGCTGGGTGTCTTTCAAACGCCTTTCGACATTTTGCAGTATAATAAACTTCTCAATTTGTAACTAGCCTCACGAGTTGTCCACGAAAGAAAGGAGTGCGAACATTGCAAAACAATATTTTTACGCCGCTCTCCTTACATTCGTTTTCACAATTCACCACATACATATATATATATATGTAAACCCGCCGCTGCTCGCCCACCTCTGCATTTCGGAAAAATCGCTTGATTTATTCTTTATTGCACTTTCAGAACGTATATCGAATTTATCTTCTCGCAATGCGCTCCGAAGTCAAAAATTCGCCCCATTAATCAATTCCATCACTCAGCCCGCAGTGAACCACAGGAAGAAAAAAAAATAGACAAAACGAAAAAAAAAAATCCTCGCACAATTAAACCGACATTACCTTCCAAAACGAAACCATTCCATTGTCATTTTAATAACCACGCGCACTCAATTAAACACCAACAGCATAAATTTCAGCGTTACAATGCGCCCGGTGACGTCACACCGCGCAGAATTCGTCGCAGTGTCGTCATTCCGCGTTACGGATTCCCCCTCCCTCCGTTAAAAAAAAAAAAAATAAATAAATAAATAAAAAAAATTGCAAGAAAAATAAAACACTGGAACCTGCCCGATTTCAGAATTGCGCAATACGCAACACATGTCGAAAAGCCAAAGATCCCGAGCAAAACGAGCAACAAAATAAAAAGAGGCTTCGCGGCGCAATGAGGATCGATCGCACGATGGCCGCGCCAAATTTGGCGTTTCGCGCGTGTATAGACGATACGATACGCATATAGTACCGCGGCCACCGTGGGATTCCCCGGCCGATGTAGAAGCTAATTACACATCGGAAGCGGTGTTCACCTGGATGCGACCCAGCGGCGATCGGCCGCGGAGCAGTGCGCGCGCGCCTCGCCATAAATCACGGTGAAAAAGTCCGCCGCGAGTTCCGGCTAAGGAGGCGCGAGCGCGAGCGAGGCCGGAGACCCCCACACACGCCGCGCCCACGCCTGCCGCGCGCGTTAAAGGGCCGGAGAGGCTTTCGGCCCCGAAGGGCGCGCTGCTTCTCTCGCCCGTGCAGCGAGATGCGTTCGCGAGAATATTTTATGCGGGAGTCGTCGTGTCGGTCGCGTTCTTCGGGAGATCCGTTGGTTAATCGTCCGCGATTGACTTGGAATAATGATCCTTTTTTTTCGAGTATATTATGTAAGGCTTGTATAATGTCTTAACGAGGAATAGGGGAAATTCGAATGCAAATGCATTTATTTTTAATGTTATATGTTCATTCATTTACAGGGATAGTGCGCAGACCTCTAGAGCGTGGAGATTTTTATAGTAGTATATAACGTGTAAATCTGAAAATGTGAGATTCACTTGAAAGATGTGAATAGTGACATTTGGTATGTGAAAAGTCGTTCACATATTCGACGTGTGAACGACTTTTAATGTAGTATTTGTCACTATTCACGTTTTTTAAATGAATTTCACATTTTCAGATTAATGAATGGCTATGAAACATTCGATTATAAAAATTATATATATAAATAATTACCACCGTATACTCATATTCAACAATATGTATAACTGTTCAAAAACAGTAACATGGAACATGTAGTATTTTAAATTATTTGTCTTTCTCTTCGCTTTTATTTACTTTATTGTAAAAAAAATTGCAGGTTTTCTATAAGAGCTTACTTAATGAATTACGATATTTTAGAGGAATAAGTATAACTTAAGAGATCAATTTTGTTGAGAATTTTGAGTTTAAACTAATATTTTGGTATAATAAAATAATGCACGCAAAGTTTTAAAAAAAATCAGTGATCCGGAGGTCCGGGACTCTCCTACAGTTAGTTATCCAATGTATGAACAACTTATTCTCACTGAAATACGTGAATTTCGCTTATTTGTAATATTAGAGAGTCTTTAGGTCGCGATACAAATGTGAGGAGGGAATACGAGAGGGATGTGATTTTTTTTTTTGTAGGAGTAAGTATTTGCTCGCGTCTTTCTCTCGAGGAGCGGATGAGCGCGTGGGATATGAGAGGCGCGAGGCTGCTTTCGAAAGGCGCTCTTGTGGTGGGCTTGAGCTGATTTAGTTGCGGCTCTGACGGGCGCTCTTTTGATGCACTGTTATACAAGAAATACTTTATGGACTCTCATTTATGACGAGGCGCGAGATTTAATTAGCTTTACAGTTATACTCGTGAAGATCCTTTCGGATTTTTTTTGCTGCGTATTCAAACTAAAAATGAACAATTCCTTGAAACGTATTCAGTGCTTTGTACTGTATAAAATTTGATTTAGAATTTACTTGATTATACTGGCTTTCTTTTTTTTTTTAGTACGGCTTTAAGTGTAATGGATTAAGGTACACCTGAAAGAAATATGGAAAAAATAAACAACAATGGAGATATTGAAAGTTATCATTATATTGTATAGTAATGAAAAATATTTGATTATTCAAATAGTTAAAAAGCGGCTTTTTTGTATAATTTGCATAATTTTGAATTAAAAGAAGATTTTTTTCCACAATGAATTATTTTTTCCGCATGTAAATAATTCGTAAAATTCTTACTTTTGAGTAACGTTATTGTACAGACTTGCCATTCATGCAGATCTCTATATAATGAACATTGGTAAATAGAGCTCGGTATATTAAGCATAATGCCAGCAGTTGACCACTGACCAGTCGAGTTCTGCATTCCCTCGTCTATAAGTCCTACTACAATCCACAGATGTCTCTCTAGCGACTGCTGAATACTTTTAGTTCAATTTAATTTTTATTTTCAATACTATTTTGCAATCTAATGACTTCTTATAAAATACAATTGAAGGCTACTCGGCCCCCATTCATTGCATACTATACAAATTTTAGATTTAGATCTTCTATTTAAAAAAAAAATCTATTTCCTATTTAATGAATGCAATATTTAAATAAATTGTTATTTTGGTTTTATTAAGTTAAAATGGCAGATAAAACAGTTTGTTTTACAATTGTGATAAATTATTTTATCTACATATAGGTGAACTGTTCGAAGATAAAAGCGAACATATAGATTTTATATTTAATGAGTCCATTCTTTGCTATACGAAAGTCTTATTCAATTTTGCATTCAAAATAATCGACTTTACCTGAAAATTATCGGTAACTAAGCGCAAATTAGATATAGTTCTTCTTAAAATATAAAATATTCTATAAAAGTATTTAAATAAATGATTCAAAAGTGAATTAAAATTATAATTCAAAAACAAAATAAAATTTCTCGAAATTAAAAAAAAACATTATACAAATGTCATCTTCCAGCCCCTACATAAAATCAAACTGATAAAAAAAAAACAAGAATCTATTATTTATTTTATAAATTTCTCGGAACGAAATCCAATAAAATAAAGCGCACATAAATCTCGAATCAACATGCGAAGCGATATACCAAAGTGTGACATCACGCTCGCTCGTCTCCAACCCAATTTCGATGTTCGCGCGCATCGCCTCTTTCACTTTTTATTATCCCCCGTACACGACAAAACGCTGGCGAATAGTCGCGACGTCGCTCGACAATTCTCCAATGCTCCTTCTATTTTTAGTCGTCGCCGCGGGAAAGGACATCTCGCCGGTGCTCGAAAAAAAAAGGAGGCGAAGAACGAGAGAAAAAAGAAGAATAAAAGAGAGAGAACGATCGAGAAATAAAACGTGCAACGAGCGGAAATTCTCGTTTATTCGGTGAAAGTCCGGGCGAAAAGTCCGCGGGCGGCGCGCCGAAGTCGATGATCTTGTTTGCTCGTGGATTTTTAAAGCGGGCGACAAGGAGACGCGCCTTTTTCGTACGCGAGCTTGCACGCGCGCGCGCCTGAATCGACAAAAAGCCTGTAGGGATTTTAATTTATTCGAGACGGAGAAAAACTGACCCACATGCGTCTGTCTCCTCGGACGCGAGCGGTTTGCGCAAGAATCCGACGAAGATTTCGAATTTCTCATTTTCTCATTGTCGAGTGACGAGGTTTTTATTAAATTTTTACTGTGTATAATACTGATAATGAATTCCGCTGAGAATTTTGGAGAAAAGCTGGCGAATGAATTGAAAAATTATTAAGGCGTGCTTTCTCTTAATTTAGTTGAATGCTATTGAAATTATTTACACTTTATCTACTTGACTTAAAATTGTTCGTTTTATCTTTTTGATTAGAGATCTGAAGTTTTGAGGATATCACTTAAACTGTTAAGATTAAGTTATTGGAGAATTTTGGTGGGCTCTTCCTGATCATTTTTTTTTTTTATTTCATTTATGTCGGATATTGATAGGCACGATGGAATATGAAAATCTATAAATTAGTTATAGAGCCCTGATATTTATATTTAGTAACAAATATAATTTAATATGAACATAAAAAAATGAAAGATAATGTAGTGATTTATCGAGGACCCACTGTATATATAAAGACTGGTAAATCATTTAGCAATCGAAACGAAGTCAACACTGCAGAGTCGGCAAATTATTTATATAAATTATTCATAACATAATTATATTATATAAAGAACATGTTGATAACATCAAATCAAAAAATATTGGAGTATAATTTTTGCACAGTATGTTCAATTAAATGACTATTGCTGTGATTCAAGGATCAATGCGTTAAAGGGTAATAAACATAGGCTACCCGGTCCGAACTAACACGCCTGTAACCACTGATTGCGAATGAAATGTTTTTGTGAAAAAAATGACTGAACTACTATGTATCCAATGATGAATTAGATAAGCTTAATCATTCTATTTGTAAGTACTTGATTAAATATGGACAAACTGGTTCATATTCGAAATAGACATCTTTTCTTTAAATTTTAAATTTATCTCGGTGATAATTTATCTTACTTTCAGATTAGCCCACAAGAAGTGAATGACTCAAAAATCAACATAAGAACGATTTATCGTACATTGTACCTATTATTTTTATAAGTTAAAATTATTTCAGAAATAACTTTTATCCTACCTGTAAACAACTATAGTGATTACATTTATTTTTTCTAAATTGTACAAAAATACAATTCATTTTCTTAAATGAAAATATTATTAAAAAAATGACAATATCACGGTTGCATAAGATTATCACATATTTCTTTACAATAAAACGCATCTGCAGACTAAACTAGCATTTCGAATAGTCTTTTATCATCATTATTAAAATAATTATCACGATGTGTAAAGGACTCGATCAGTTCTAAAATAAGATCAGATAAAAAATTGAAGTATTATAAAAGTTTGTTCATATGAAAATGCATTCTTGAATCTCAATTATTTGCTTGGCAGTTAGTACTATTTGATACTCATAGTAATTATTTAAATATTCAAAAGTTCTCGATTCCCTTTTTGTAAAAGTTTGCAAAACTAAAATCGTCGACTTTTACAAATATTATATTTTAGAGGAACTGGTATCTAGAAGAAACTGATGCACTAAGGCATTGAACTCATCTGCATATCTCAAATGTAAATTATGTGCTCCTGACGGGAAAAGTTCTAATCTGCAAAGTTAAAAAATGATAATTATTTTTTCAATCTAATTATTTGATAAAACAAGATTTTCGTAAGATTTTTATGCATAATGTTTATTTTACCTTGAATTATTAATGTGTTCTTTTAAAAAATCTGGATGCTCACGAAAAACCATGGCATCTTTTTCTCCATGTATTATAAGAGTTGGACACTTAATTTTTGATAAATCACTTTTGCAGATGTCTCCTTTATCATTTTCAAAAATATTTTTCATGCCATCTATCCATTGACCCCACTTTTCTCTGAAATATTTTTCTCCGTAAACTGCAATCATTGGTGTTCGCATTCTTTCAGACCATGTATCTATATTTCTAATTTCTAAAAGAAAAATTTATGTTAAAATTATGCACTAATTCTATTTTTAGGCAATATGTAATTTCTCTTACTTTCATATAACTTCATTTCTTCTGGAAGAATGTATGAATTTGCTCCAAAAACAACCATTTTACGAACATGCTCAGGATACTCTGCTGCTAAGATAAGTGATGTTATTCCACCATCACTCCAGCCAATCAAAGAAAATTGATTGTATCCTAAAGTTTTCATTAAATTGCAAGCCCAAGAAGCATCTCTTCTAAAAAAATTTAAAGGAAATGTTCTGTCAGGTGGTCTAGATTTTCCGTAACCTGGTGGATCCCATGCTACAATAGTCAATTTTTCCTTATTAAGATTTTCCACTTGTGGTTTAAAATCTGTCCATATCGATCCTTAAAATAAAATTAATATTAAAATAAGTATTGTTTTGACAAATAATGTAAATATCAAAATTAAATAATGTTAAGTAAAAATTAAATTAAATTTTACCCATAGCTCCAGGTAATAGAAGCACTGGATGATCACCAACTCCAGTTCTGACATAGTTGATATTAACTCCATCTACGATTACTTTTTGTTCCTTAAATAATACTTAGCAGTTATGTAAAATCATTGTACGCCAAATCTTTTTGAAAAGACTAATATTTTTTTACAACTTACTTCAACTTTTGAAGCAGTTGTTGATGCACTAGACATGTTCTTCACATTTTGACAAATAGCACTAGTAATTTGTCTAACTTTAGGGAGGCTTTCAGACAGATACTTCACTCTTGACCACATGCTGATGAATGCCATTGGCTTCTCATGTGTAAAGTTATCTAGATAATAAAGTATCTTTTCATCTGAAATACACCCAATATCTTCAATCCTTCTTAAAAAAGAAAACTCAAACTCTCAAGTATTCGAAATCAAAGCAAGAAAAGGGTTAGAAATCATGAATTAAAATGTTAAAACATTAATCATTTCTTATGTTCTATTTTATTCAGTCGAGCGTTGAATGTTACATAATACATGATTGACACAGACTTTACTCCGATCAATGTTCTCTGATTAAATCTACAAGATAAAAGTTGCAATGATCTGCAAATATATTAGCCTTATAAAATGCTATGAATACATACATGAAAAATTTATAAAAACGACGCTCTCTACTAAAATAAACATAAATTGTATAAAATTATACTAATTAGAGTCTTTCAAATGTTGGTCTATACATGTCGCGAATCGCAAAAGAAAAAGATATCAAAATTATGATTTTCTTACAAAGATAAAATTAAAAAAGAAAATAAATAAAAATAAACTTTCTTATTTCACATACAGAACTGATATATTTTTTATACTCTTTCAAACAAACTTGTACTTTTACCTAATCTTTGTAAAAATCATATGCGGGTGATCAGAAAAAAAGTGTATCATCATAAACTACTATTTAGCGACTCAAAGTTTAAAAATTGTTTAAAATTACTGGAGACAATTTTTTTAAAAAAAAAAGTCTCTTGCAATTGATTTTCTAATGACTCTTACTAAGAGACTCTTATTAAGAGACCAATTTTTAAGAACAGATCTTTTGTAAGGTAATCTTAAATTAAGTGAAATGAATGATTTGAGAATGAGAATGAAAATTGCTTATCATGAATCTTGTTGGGTTTTTTGTTGTGCTTTATGGTACTCTTCAGTTAAATGTTTTTTGTAGGATGTTTGGTCATTCCAAAGTTCTGCTGCTTGAGGATTCAAGGGACTGTCATTGTTGGGTTCTGAAATAAATACAATAATTTTTAATCATCAATTTTAAAACATCATGAGCAAGTTGCAGTTTGCAATTAAAAAAAATTCCCATAATTTATTTTATATAGAATTAAAATTATGCAGCACTAAAAATTACATTTTTATTTAAAATGTTTCTTATTTCAACTCCCTTAAATGTTGAAAAAGTCTAAAAATAACTTTTAATATCATTTAATTTAGTATGACAGTTTTCTTACAACTATTGTTGAAAGACCAAAGATCATAGATTTTTTTCTTTTCTATTATAAGAATCTTCTAATTTTTCTCAAAAAATATATAAAATTATAGAATTTTTCATTTATAATTAGATCTAAAAGCTTACCTCCAAGAAGTGATTGAATTGATAAAAGAATAGTGCGAACATCATAAAGAGCACTCCACTTATCCTTAAGAATATCCAGACAGATATTACCCAGACTGTCCACATTTGGATGAAAGCAGGGGGTAACAAAACGTACAATAGGTGCACTGTATGGGTAACTATGTGGAAATTCCAGAGTCAACTTATAAGTCAAACCAGCGTACACCTAAAAGTTCACACAAGTGATAAGAACTCCATGCGCTATGAATGTATCGCTGCGTGTATAACAAAACCTACTGTATCACAAGGGCCATTGATTGTTCCGACCCACTTGAAAAGATTCTCTCCCTCCGGAAAGGCAGACACGCCTTTCTCAGTGCTCATCATCAAGACCATTAGCTCCTTCTGCAAGCTGCAAAACAGAAAAACCCCCAAAAAAGAAGCGTTAAATCCAATCGACAAATAGGTTATGTCGCGTTAACCTTCGCAGCGAAAGGCATCGTCTCGCGAAAGCGCGGCTAAAGGAGCGTATCGCCACGGACTCCGAGCAGCGTAAACAAAGCTCCGAGACACGGACGAGGAGGCCCCGTCGGAAAGACCCGTCCCGGGATCATCGCCCCGAGGCATCATCGACGTCTCAAGACGTACCGTTTGCTCACTGCGTGATTGTCTTTCGGCACAGTTTGCTTCTCCTCGCGCGCCTTGTTCTGGGCTCCCTGCGACGAGTAGTACGGGTTCACGTTCTGCGCCATCGCTGCGATTCTCGTCCTCTTCGTCAAAATAAAAAAAAAGGTCGTACTCTACGTCCTGATCCTCGTCCGTGAGCGAGAACTACGTCCGAGGTATACACAACAGTCACTGAGGGGGGCTTTCGGAAATTTGAATGCTTGAAGGATACTAGTCAGCGCGGAAAACGTTCGGCCGCCCCCGACGCGTCAACAGCTGTTTACGTTCGACGCCAGTACCACCGCGCATGCGCGCCCGCGAATCATTGTGCCCTCCGATAATGTTTATATATTTTTCGCTAAGATTTTGGAATGTGAGGTAAGGACGGGCTTCGAGGTCGTTGACGCAGACGGAAGAGGATGTACCTATATATATTTTTTTATTGAATTAAATTTGTTGGTGGCGATATGCTGGAGGTGAATGGGGTATATTTTCGTAGGGTTAAGAAGCTCGCGGACTGATTCATTGTTTGAATAGAATCGATTTTTCGGGAACTCGCGTTCGGAGCTCGAAGTTTTTCAGATGAGTAGTAAGTATAATAATGATGATTTTTCCTTTACGATATAATTATTACTATGACTTTCTAAAGTACTTAAGAGATTATTATGACTTCGTTATGTTATCGCAGTATTTACAAAGATAAAGTTAAAATCTGATACCAAATTATCAAAGTACTGCATACATGCATAAATAC
>JAWWEP010058880.1:0-10204 GCA_035582995.1 Sycophila quercilanae | reverse complement strand
AAGAGATAATATATTCGAGTGAATACATTGATGAAATCTTAGCTGATTGAGTGTATAACCAAACGAATGAGTAAAGAATCTTTCGATTCGAGTGAAAAGTGAGTTGGTTTTTGGAGGAAGTACTTACTTTTAATTAGTTTGAACGAGAAGCTAATTTTTTTTTACACTTAAAGGGTGTACGTACCTGCACTATGAAAAGAAATTACAGAAATGACATTTTACTTATTGGATTTAAATGATCGGATACTTATAAAAGTGATCGATTATCTGATGTAAGTAATTTAATAAGTAAAAATTTTAAAGGGCGAACTTCGGTTTATATCGTTGTTATAAAATATAATAAAATTAAAAAGGGAAAATATCAAATTACCTGAAATTTGCCTTTAATTGAATCGTCAAAAATATTTTATCAATGTATAAATTGAGAGTAGAGTTTACCCAAAAGAAATAACGAAGGATTCTTTTATTGTCTCAAGAGTGTAACAATGCTGATTGTTATCTTCGTTTACTTTAATGATCATCAAAGACTAATGAAGGCAATTACGATTCAATTCATTCTTGAATTTTCAGTTTTTCTTTTAACATAATTAAGGTTTGTGAAATGGTACTTGCGACTTGAGCGAGATCAAAATAAAAAAGGGTAAATTTTCCATTCACCCATAAATTAAAAAAAAAACGTAATTTCAAAAGATTTTTCATATATCATTCTTAACTTTTTCGTAAATCATATTTCCTCGTTTTCGAAAAAAATGTACGTCAGCAAAGCATAAAACTTTTCGTTATTTTAAAATGTAAAATTTAAAAAATTTGTAGCATTTGCAGTTGTTGTCTTAATTAATTTATAATAAAATTAGCATTTTTACTGTTAATGAAAAAAGAAACATTTTCTTCGACAGAAAAAGAAGTAATTGTTTTTCTCAAAAAAAAAAAAAGAAAAAAATCTCGAAAGAAGAAAATTTGAAAGACTTACGTAAGTACATTACGTGAGGGCAGGAAGAAGGAAATGTCTGAGCGTGTACAAAGTTGTAAAAAGTAAACTCGAAGTGAAATTCATCATCACTCAGATTATTAGAATGTTCCCTGCAGCGAGGGTAAGAGTAAAAATCACCATTTGCACCGAGAGTACTGTGCTATGAAAATTTATGCCGTTTCCTTCCCTATTCTCCTCTGCGGAACGTAACGACCGACTACACCCTGACTTCTTTCACTTAATAGTTTTCGTTAAAGTAAATAGTCGCATTTTTTCATCATACCGTTTCGTTTTATACCATTCCATTAGATAAAAAGTAACGTAATGGTTTAAATAATTTAACGGAATAGTGTACTAGTATCAAGAATGAAAAATCATAGAATAATTTTTAAACGGACGTAAAAGTAACGATATCGCTTAAAAAATGAAGAACTAAAATATTTATCTTTAATTGTGCTATATTTACACTAAAATATATTCGCAGAGAAAGTTTATTATTTTTAGTTATTTCGAGTTTGTCCTCGCTATCATCATTTATATACTGTAATTTAAGACAACGATTTTTTGCATTAATGTAATTTACAAATTAGAGAGTAAAAAGATATTCGATTAAACAAGATTTAATTTCTTATTTGAAGATAAATTTTAAATTAGAAATGTGAAAAAGAAAAAAATCGATTGGAGTTACATTTAACGTGTGCCAGTAGAAACGGACGGGTAGGGTCAGACATCCTTTAAGATCATTTTTCAAAATTTTTCCGTTCATACATTCATACATTCTTAATTAATTAATTACCCTTCACATACAATATTAATTTATACATTATCCACACTCTCATTTCATTTCGGCTCCGTAATCAACATCCCGCAAGTTACTCAATTTAAAATTCAATAAACGGAAATAATTGCAAGCGCCAAGAAAGTTATAACCTACTCAACCTGAAATCACCCAAAGTCCAGACGGAGAAACTTCTTTACTATCGACTCGCGCGAAATGAAGGATTCCGCATAAAATCCGTCACCCGAACCCAGAATCTCGTCAATTCATCGCTCTCCAGGACAACTCCCCCCCACCTTCAATTATCCCTTTCTAAAATATCCATGGGCATTTCATTGTAGTTAGTATTTCTCGGATTGTGATTGGTTGAGCGGTTGGTGTCTTTTATTATTTATTTCCCTTTCTAAAATATCCATGGTCATTTCATTGTAGTTAGTATTTCTCGGATTGGGATTGGTTGAGCGGTTGTTGTCTTTTATTATTTATTTATATTATTGTTTATCCCTTTCTAAAATGTCCATGGGCATTTCATTGTAGTTAGTATTTCTCGGATTGTGATTGGTTGAGCGGTTGTTCCCTTTCTAAAATATCCATGGGCATTTCATTGTAGTTAGTTAGTATTTCTCGGATTGTATAATTGGTTGAGCGGTTGGTGTCTTTTATTATTTATTTATATTATTGTTTATGCGATAACCTGTAAACAGAATCTGAGCGCCTGATCTAGTTCATCTAAAAAAGTGACCAAATACCCATTGCCTCCGCTCAACCCCCACAAAACCCCGAGTACCGCAAGACGAACGGGCCAATCTCTTTATCTCCTTCTGAATGGCACATAAGGACTGTCGGTCTTAAATCCGCCGAAGCTCAAGCTCCAATCTCCGGGGCGCCGGGCGCGTCACACGCGCGTCTTAAGGAGGTTCTAGTATAACGTTGCACGTCAATATGGAGTTACTTCTGTAGTTTGACTCGCGCAGTTCATGTATATAGATATACATGTCCGTATAGTATTTCAAACGAGCGCGCATTCTAACCTTCTAATAGCAGACGTAAAACACATTTTCATGTACTTATATTAATTAATTGTTAATATTGCAGTACCCTTGCAGTATTTTGCAAATCAATTCATATTCCTAAGAGGATATGAATATCTATCAAATAAAAAATTCTCGATTAAATCTTACCGTCAATCGCATTATAAATTGTAAATGAGTGCGTCGAAAATGCATTTTCCCATAAGAACCCGTATTAAAAAGTAAAAAAATTAAACACTTATTACTCAGCTCATTGGTACCCTAGCTTTTTCAAAAATCTACATCGATGTTTATGGGAGATAAAATTTGACCTTCGTACCGATTTTCAGAATTTTCTTACCGTTATTTCTATTTACACTATAGAACCTCCTTAAGCCTGGCGCACGCACCTCTAGACAGGATCCCCGGCGCAGCTGCACTCTCGGCCGGATTCCTCCCATCGGCGTAGGGCAATAAACGCCGCCCCACCGCAAACTTTCCCCGGTCCTGCACCGTCTCCGCGCTTCTATCCGCGGCACCTCGAGAGCGAGCCTCTTATATACATACTTGGCGCAGCTCCGCGAAATTCGCCGATGAGCGGCGACGGCGAGCAAGATTGATGATGGGGCTCGGCGAAACTCGTCGAGCGATTTATTGAATTCGCTGCGACGTGCGTGTTTTAATTTATTGATGGCTCCGGGGGTGGTTTTTGTTATTTTTCTTTTTTATTTCAAAGGGGGTGTATGTAAGTGCGCTTTTGTAAATGACGAGGGTAATGTGTAGGATGCGGGTCAATTTTGGGTGGGTGTACTCGAAGGGGATTTTGATGTTCGCTGCTTTATCGTGCGATGAAGCTGTTGAATATTTAAAGATAAGTAGGGAGCGCCACGGTGGTTTATACTGGGTCCTCAACTCGTTGATTAAAGAAGTTAAATGTTTTAAGGGGTTGTTGAAAACTGGGTTAGTTTTCGGATAGTTTGGGTTTATGTTACTGTTTATGCACATAGAAGATAAATGCTTTAGCGCAGTTTAGCGTACTGCCTAACGTGGTTATCATTTCGTAAAGGAGATAAGGGAGGTGCTCTACATTTTTAATTTAAATTAATTTAGGATGGTGCTAGTTGCTACTTGAACTACTTGATATTGTTATTTTGGGCGTTAACTTTTTTTTCTTCGAGCATAATGTATGGCTGCATTATTACGTAGTTTGATCAAGTATTTATGTATGTAATTTAATAAAGATTATCTATACTTTTGTTTGGTATTTTAAAAATGAAGCTAGTAGCTTTTACCACAAATATTCAATGAAAGAGAATAGGAAAATCAGAAAAATAGTACGATAGGTATGAAAGATAAATTTAAAACATTTATTTATCAGTCGAGCAGGAATTGAAATACCCAACGGAGTTGCTCAGTTATAGTCGACGCGATAATGAAAATGTTCAAGAAAAAGAAAGTAAAGTATATGAGGATATATATTTCTGAATAAAAAGCGGTAAAATCGACAATCTTTATGCGGCCGTAGATTGCTAGTAGCAGCGAGCATCGAGGAAAGTCAATCTCTTCGCCGATTCCTCGTAAAAGATTTATTTTGTCGGATTATGGCGCACTTTATTTTATTTTTTATTTATACATAAAAGCGTCTAATGACGCTACCGTTTACGTGGCCTATATTGTACCGATACGTGTAAAAACTCTGGAAAAATTTCGTCTTTCCTTTCGATCGATTAACCTTGACTTTTTATTTGTTTTCTCGAATTTAACATTCGCGAGCTGAAATTTAAAATCATTGCCATGACTCTGTAACGAAAAAATAAAAAAAAATGCACTCTCTTGGATTAAGTAGGATTAAAATTTACAATATTTAAATTTCGTTTGCGAAAGGAATATGTTAATAAAAATTGGAAAATCAAAATTTTTAAATTCAATTTTTTAATAAAATCTATATGAAATTTAAATTTTACCTAAGCAGAATATACCGTCGGATTATGCAATACTGTTTAACATGCACGGCTCCAGTCAGGCTCCTTAAATTAAAGCCACAGATACGCCGAACGAAAAAAAAATGTGGTTAAAAATTAAAAAAGAAAAATATTTGTTTTATTTTTGCGCAAGAACAGTATCTCTGCAGATTATCGTGAATTAGTCACTGACTCACTTACCTAAGCACATCTTATTGATCTTTCTTTATTGCTCGGTAAAATTGAACATCGAATCTACCTCGAAGTTGGTTCATGTTATTGAAGTAAAATTTAAATGAAATAATTTTGTATTACTTCTTACTATATAAATATAAATATTTGTTTTTTGCGGTAGTGATCCCTTGTCGAGATAAGACTATGCCAGAAATTTTAATAGGCAATAATAGTATAATTAAGGCTATATTTTTTTCCATATATTATCTGTATTTAAAAAGATGTCACTACACTTTATAAATCTTATCCGGATTACAAATTTTCTATTGTAAAGTAAATTTTAATCGTATGATGAAATTAACACATTAACAAAAATTTTTTTATTGCAAAGTAAATTTCAATCGCATGATGAAATTAACACATTTTCTATAGTAAAGTAAATTTTAATCGTATGATAAAATTAACACATTAATAACACCTTTTTTTAATGCAAAGTAAATTTTAATCGCACGATATAAAATTGTAAACAAAGTATAACCAAGTACATAGTTTTACTATAAATAAATTTGACTTAAAAAATTTCAGTTTCATTCAAGCGTGCTTATCAAGCAGCTTCGTCGACGAAGTTTCTTGGTCGAAGAAAAAAAAATAAGAAAGAAATAGAATGCTTCGTGAAACGTTGTAATAAGTCTATCTCCAGCCAAAATCTATTTCAGCCGCTCGTGAGCGCACGCGTCACTCTTATCAATGTAGCGGTCGTGCGCAATCAAAAGACCATCTTCCCTGCATTATACCGCTGATTTCATAATTAATATTTACACCGAGGCTGTATATCACTGCGGGCGGGCATGCTTTGATAAGAGAGACCAGGCGCGCCAAGGTCCCGCATCGCGGGACTTTCTCCTCCTCTTTTTCCTGCTTCGTCTCTTCCTCCCCTCCCCCGCACTGATGATCAATCTTCCCTCATAAACTACGCGCGCGTAACTCGCGAAAATTGCAGCTGAGCCGGTACCATTTTTCCTAGCTCGTATCTCGTTAATGCGCTTTTTATTTCGAGCTATCCGAGAGCTGTCCTATTCAAAGTGAAATTTCGAAATTCCGAGGCGATTTGTTTGGATGCAAAAGCCGCTTGAGTTACGTCGGCGTTCAGGTCAACCAGTTGAATGGGGAAGATTTGCAGTTTTAAGCCGATTTACTAAAATTATTTTTTTCTGTTTTTTACCGAAAACATTAAATTTTAATGGAAGTACAAGCTCGAAAAAATTACGACGATTAATTTTTGTTTAATGTAGAATAATATATGCGTGTATGTTTAATCTAAGAAAGAATGTTGTTGCTTAAATTCATTTTAATTTATGTAAAAATTTATTTATTTATAACTGAAGTTCTGTCTGCATATTGAACTTACGGTGGAATATTTGATTAGAGTATTGATACAAGGGGAAGTGTTATTTTAGTTAAATAATTGCCTCGAGTGTTTTTAATTATGTTTGAGTTTACCTTCGTAGTGATTGTAGTCGAAAGGTAGTCTACGCCCTGTGCAATATGAAAGTTCTGTGTATTTTCGTGTGCGCAGCCAACCTCTAAAGTTGGATTTTACGAGCTATTGAACGATCTAAAATTGAAGCAGTAATAAAAAATCTTCCGCGGTAAAATGTACCTTCATTCATTAAGAATGAACTTCTTAAAAAGAGGTAATTTTTTACCTTAAATTTACCTTATATCCACTACTTAAAATTTGTATGTAGAAAATAACCAAGTCTAGTAAATATCTAATTTTAATTAGCAAAAGATAGTTGCTACTTACAGCTTCCCTCAATTTCGCCTCCCAAAAGTAGAAAAACAAAAATATTGCGCAAGAGCTATTGAGTTTTTTTAACTTCGTATATTTACAGAACTCGTCTTCTGGTCTCATTGTGCTGGTCGCTCCATTCGCATTTTAAGCTCCGCACGCCAAAAAAGCTCACTTTACGCCCTTGGCAAACCTCAATGAAAAAAAGCTCTCGAAAAGCACACAAAAATTGTTCTTTACATCACGAAACTTAATCCACCCCCTACACGGTTAAAAATCTTTCATTTCATGTAAAATATTTATGTAAAGCAAAAAAAAACATAGGTAGTGGTGTAAAAAAATTACACAAATTACTTTTTTTTTTTATTATTAAGTTACACAAATTATGTATTATGAATAACACAAGTTAAATGTAAAAATTACAAATGATTAAATTTGTGCTTAGTTTACACACATTTTGTGTATATTTACAAAATATGTCTTCATACTGTATTACACAGTGTCTATACAATTTTATTTTACGCAAGACTTGCGAGTTTACACAATTTTCTCGAATTTTAAACACACATTTTGTGTTTATTTTTCGACGGTTTTTTAACTGTGTAGAAACGCGTGTCCCACCGCGTCACGAAGTTACATCAAATTACAATAAATTTTCGTGGAACTTTCGCGCGGCGGTGCGACGCATTGTGCGCCAAAACCCAAGCGCCTGCAGCCATGCTCAGGCGCACGCCCCGCGAAACTTCGAAAGTTGGCTTTTGTCGAAAGGACCGGCCGTGAGCTTACGTAACTGCAAACGTTCGGCCGACAATTTTCTTCGTCGCGGCTGTCCCCGAGGGGCAATTTCTGCGCGAATCTTAATAGTCCCTAATTTGAAGCGTCGTGGCTCATCCCGCGCCTCCGGGAGGACGACGCGTTATCGGCGCGAGACGCTGAGAAATGCGCCTCTCTTTGACAGATCCGATTTGTCACCGCCGCGCGCGTGTATATGACGCACTTGCAGCCCGAATGACGTTAGAGATGAGAGCGATTTCGGTAAATTTTCGATTGATATATATCTCGAGATTTATTTGCAAACGTTTCAATGTTAAATTTTATTACGCCGCGCTGATGGCGGATAAGAGCTGTCCATCGTACGTGCGCCGCTGTAAAATGTTTTCGAAAATGGTGCAGTAGTGTTTTTTTTTTTTTATTTTTTTTATTTCAGCCGGATATTTCGTAGTTTTTCCTTTTATTACAGCGACCGATACGTTACACTGAAAAAATATATATACTTTTTTTGAGAAATGTACGTCGTACAAAGCTAGCAGTTTTGAAGCTCGGGGAAAAATTAATTTACCAAACTAAAAGCTAAAAGTTCGGAGTCCTCGATGGAGAGTGCACACGCGGCGGAACCGACGCGTTCGATTTGCATCGGCGCGTCACTCGAAAGGGAATCTGTGAAGCGGGCCGTCGCGGTGTTATGAAAAATCAATGCGCTCGGTCACTCGACACCAAGAGATTACTCCTACATTCCACTGTAATTTAAAACAAAAAAAAAAAAATGAAAAAAAAAAGTAAATGAGTACACCGAGAAAAAAATTTAATGTAATCGACTCCCTCTACCCTTCTTCACTTGAAAAATAGATAAGAGTCTGAAGGGTCTTTTAATTCCCCGCGATTACAACCTCCAGCTCCGTATCTCATCCCCTGCTTTAAATTTTTCAGTTGCCGGGAGACTCTGGCGCGTCGATGTGTGGGTAGATGAGGATGAAATAAAAAAAAGGGGGAGAAGGAGAGGTAGGAGGATAGCTGGCGCGTCGATGTGTGGGTAGATGAGGATGAAATAAAAAAAAAGGGGGGAGAAGGAGAGGCAGGAGGATAGCTGGAGTTTCGTGCGCCGGGCAGTCGGCGGAGGAAGCAACAGGCACTCCGGGTTTCCGTATTCATCATGGCCGGCCGCGAGCGACCTCCCGAGGAAAGCGAACGCTTTATAAACGCCGGGAGTATTAAATCTCGCGGGAAGTTCGAGCCGAGTATAGCGTATACATACATTACTCGGGTAGATGCCTGCTGAAAATTTCATGCTGCCGACGGCAGAAATTAAAGCGCCGCGCCGAGCGGATCACTTTCAATTAAAGATTTTCGCCCGCATATATTTATATTCGGCCTCGCCGGGCGCTATACGCATTTAAATGTAAAGTGGCAGCGAGGATTTTCATCCGCCGAGGCGCGGGGCCTCCTGCAAAACTCCCCAAGCCCGAGGTTCCTTCGTCGAAAATTTTCCGGAGCGGAGGAGCACAAGCTCGTATTGCTTAAGCGAGCTTTTTTTTTTATTTTGTTCGGCTTCCGTGGGAGGGAAGTACGAGACGCTTGTCGTGCAGGCTGCTCGTATTCTGCGTAATCTTATCGAGAGGATTTCTTTTAAGAATGCACGAATGCTTCTTAATTTTGCCCGCCTTTTCTCCTGGGGACGCTTTTAAAGGCGCGCCTCTTTTATTCTTGATCGGACAGGCTGCTTTAATACAATAAGCTGATTTTTTGAAAGGGGAATATTAAATTGATCTGAATTTTGCTTATATTAGTGGTGCAGATTAAATCTGCTGGTATAGTAACCAGTGTCTTTTTATTCTATTCTAGAAGGTAAAGTTGATGCTAGCTTTATCTTTTAGAAATTATTAATACCACAATATTTAAATGTTTTTTAAAATATAATGAAACCTTCAACCAATGATCATGCTATGAATAATACTTACCTTATTCCAATTCATATTCAAAGCAAATTACCTTATTCCAATGAAAAAAGATAAAGCAGAGAGTTTTAAAAAAGGTACGTCTTACCATATCCGTCTGTTTCTACTTAAACGATTTAGCTCAAGCCAAGGCTACATCATTATAATGTTATTCTTTTCGCTTCTAAATTTTTTAAGCCATTATTTGCATAGATTGTTATTGTCATTCGCTGCTTACAAAGAAAAAAAGCTCCTCGGTATATAAAATCGATCCGGTTCTATTTAATAAAACATCTCAGACTATAGCGAAAACTGTAGTCCCGTCTGTTTCTTATATTTTTCTACAACAAAAATCATTTAATTATTATTATCGCGTACAAAAGAATGGAAACACAAATAATAACAAAAGTTATATAAAACTATTTATTGTTTCATCACAAAAAAGAAAGATCCATTGATATACAAATCAAAAGACTGTGGAACCGATCGTGGTCTGAGCGCGTCGCAATCACGCCGCAACTTCGGCTTAAAATCGATTCCTTCAAACTCATTCCCGTCGTCTCCCAATCAGGCATCACTTCAAAGGGTCGCGTGAATAATTGAAAACACCGGAGGAAGAGTCGAAATAAAAGTACAAGTGGAGGGGAAAACCCGCGAGTAGACACTTTAGGACGCGGCATGGCCCCCCGGCGGCCGCCGTGAAGCCAACAATAGATAACTGCGACTCGCTCCACTGAGAGAAAAATTTGGTAATTTTAAGTAAATATTTATTTCAATAGTACTTGTTAAATATTTTTTTGAACCAAGT
>JAWWEP010058869.1:0-10204 GCA_035582995.1 Sycophila quercilanae | reverse complement strand
AAACGTCGAAACGTCGGCAAATTTAATTGCACCAGCAACATTGTGTTCGTCTTGATCATTTCTCTTCTTCCCCTAATAAAACAATTATTGCAAATATTTTGTCGGTTGCAAAAGTCCATATGGAAATCCACATGGATTTTTTCAACCAACGTCGGTATATATTGTAATATTGTATTTTGATCCCCAATACGAATAATTACTATGGGCCACCGGGATTGACTCTGCTCGTACTGGACTCCTAAGAACGCACACAAAACCACACACTCGATAATAAAGGGCGCCAAGTGCTGATGCACCGCCCTGAAGGCCCGGCTCGGCTAGCTCGGCCTCAGGGGGGAACGCCGACGCGCCGCGGCTGGGGACGCCGACGGCGATGGGCAGAATCCGCTCCTCTCGAACTCCTATTGTTACCAGGGCTAACCGCCGCTCCGTGGACTCCTGTAAGACGCGCGGACAACACTCTCACAAAGGGGGGAAAGGGCACACTTATTCTCAAATCAATCACCACACTCGAAATTCTCTTAACCACTATATTATCTTCAAACTCAGTGTTTTTACACGGTTTGCGTGTAAGGGTGCGTTGCGGTCACGGTCGCGATCGCGGTCTCGGATGTGCGTGCGTACACGCGTCTCGATGCCGGTTCCCGAGGATGTCGTCCTCATCTCCTTAGCTGCGCGTCTCCTACACTGCGCGTCCCGAACTTTGCGTCTACTCTGCGTCCCGAACTCCGCGTCTCGTGCTACTAAAATACTGCTTCTATCCGACCTCGCGTCTCGTGCTACTCTCGCCGATCTCTATTACTTCGCGTTCCGTTCAATGATTCTAACTCGCGTCCCGTTCTACTCTCGATTCCGCTCTGACTCGCGTCCTGTACTACAATCTTCTACTCTTATTCGCGTCCCGTTCTACAATGGCGATCTTCCTCAGCGCGTCTCGTGACGGGTCCTCCTTGCTCGTCGCGGTCTCTCGCTGTATCTCTCGATCCTACGCGAGCACATCGTAGATCAGTGCTCGCGCAGGATCGCGAACTCGCAGAGGTTAGCGCGGTGCTGCCAATCCACATCAATCCATATGGAAATCCATGTAGATATTTTCAACCGGGTAAACCATAGTTTTTTCGATTAGACGTATTTAACAGAATGAATTCTGCCAAATCAACTAAATTTTTTTCTCAATGTAGTATGCTAACAAAGAGGGAATTTTGGAAATTGTTTTCTAGCACCGAATAACGAAAGAAATTACTTTTAGTTTGATCTCTAAGCCCTTTATTCGGTAGATATAGTATGTTTCCTTAATGCTGCTAATATATCTACTCATAAGATATTCTTAGCAATGTCTGTATGAACAATGCTAATGTTTTCAGTTATATTTGCTGAGTAAAAGGCTATGAGATCACATTAAAATCGCTTTGTTTCATTATCGGATACTAGCAAACCATTTCCAAGGTCTCATTCAAATTCATTATTCAAAGGGTTATTTCCTTGTAAGTAGCTCCGATGCGGACACCTTTCAAATTTGAAACGCCCAAACAAGCGTTGGTCTAGAACAAAAAGGAACCATCCCAGAATCCGGAAAGGGGCAAAAATTTTCAAAATTTTGTAAGTTGGGTGTATGTACGTGAATGACCGAGTAGCACCTTGTTCAACCTGATTCCGAGGTGACTCCTTTTTTCTCTACACTAACGATATAAGAGTAATGAACATAAATATTCGCATTCTAACCATAAAAGTTTTATTGAGACTAAATATTTTGCAGAAAAACCTATTTATCATTGTAGCAAATTGTATTCGTACAAAATTCGACAAGCACCAACTTTATACTCGCAAGGTGGTGTAAGTCTCAGTGAGTCTTGGATTTTTCCCAAATTCTGTATAATGATTCTTTGGTTCAGAATAATGGCATTCCGTGTCTCTGAATTTCATTGAATAAATCCAAGCATGAGATTTTATAAAACAAAATAAGAGAAATATACATTTACGATAAGGTTAGTTATTCAGAAAAATAGTCATATAAATACGCTCAGAATTGAAAATAAATATCAACTTAGCAGCTGCAATTTCACACTAAATAGATAAAAAAATATGAATTAATTTCAAAATTTTGTATAATTGAAAATTCGTAAGGAGTTACTAATAAAAATTAACCTAATTCATTTGAGCGCGCAACACGCGTACGCACACATGTTCGTATCTCCTTTAAGGCTCATCGCGCATTACGAGAACCGGCGGGCGCAAGCAAAGCTGCGTGAGCCTCGAGGCTCTCTGACTCCGACCCGCACCGAGGAATGTACTACCAGTTGTTGGCTTAAGATTATTAAATAAATACTACTTCATCTTTCCATCTAACAACGGCTCCTTTTAACTATAAATAATGCTTAAATCAATAAAGATTATTTAATATGATTGCTCCACTGCATTTTCATTGTTATTAGTATTCAGTGTCCAGGAAGCCCGAAAAAGTCTGTTCAAAATTACCATAAAATTTACCTCGATAACTTTATTTGTTATCATTTTGTGCACCTTAATTGGTAAAGCTCAAAATGCTAGCTTATTTTCTTTCAAACTTTTAAATAAAAAAGCAAAAAAACACTAAGTAATATATTACTTAGTGTTTTTTGCTTTTCCTAAATAATATATTACTAGAACCTGCACTAAAATCGTACGTGTTTATAAACATAAAATTCTGCAGTAACACCTGTTGTCAACTACAACTTTTAGAATAACAGCAGTTCATTATGTTACCACTTCGCATGGTATTTATGCGCGAAAGGAAGCAAAAGCACAAGGAAAGTTTCTTTTACACAAAAGACTTTATTCGATAATAGATGCGACGTTTTTCAAGTCCGATGCAGAATGAGGAACGAATACGAACGGACCGAGAACGTACGGAGACTGTTAATGACAGTAACCCACTCGGTGTTGCTGTATAGAGTCGAGATATGGGGAGTTGCGATGCGCGTTAAGAAGTACCGTAAGACCATCACGGAGGCATAAAGGAGGGGGACGCTCCGCATCGCGGTCGCGTATCTTACCATCTCCGAGTTGGCGGGGCTGGTGATCCCGGTGGACCTCTTAGCTCTCGAGCAAAGGAAGATCTACTAGACTTGCGAAGAAAAGCGAAGACCGAGAGTTGCCACAGACGCACGGATCGAGACACTGGAAAGCTGGCAAGCCCGCTGAATGACAGTGACAAAGACAGGTGGACGAGACGACTGATAAAGGACGTACGGTTGTGGATGAGGAGGAAAACAGGTGAGTAAGTAGTGAGTAGAACTATCACCGGTAATGAGAACTGCCGATGAAAGATATAGGTACGGGGCGGGAGAATCGGTGGTTCTCACGCGGACGTACAGCCAAAGAGACACTCCATGGTTGCTAAGCTTCGCTAGCCATTTTTTTATTTATTTGAAAAAGGTGAAGCTCGGGAAGAGATTTCAAAACTGCGTTACCATGTAATAGAGGTGTTGCTTGTCGAGTGCAAGCCACAGTTCTGTTAAGCGTAAAGTGACCATGCAACGCGCGTATTTATATATACTTGCGTTAGCGCGACCGCGGCGGCCGGAGAGCAAGTGCGCTCCCGAGCGTCCCCACTCCGCGGAGCTCTCCCACCGCGGAACAGCTCCCACCGCGACAGTCTCTCCCACCGAGCACCGCTCGAGGCGAGCGGCTCGGAGCGAGCGCGAGCGGACTGTCGCATTCAGTGTTCACCCGGCGCACTGAGCCGGGCTCCAACCTGAAGGGGGAGACCACTGCGCGGAATGAGCACAGTGGTTGAGCTGACCGTAGACCGCGTACCGTAGATTTATATAAGACAGAGTTCCGTAGTTCATAAATTTCTATTTGTATCTGTTCTAGATTATCCGCAGCGGAAATACGGCCGAAGCCGTACTAGCCGAGACGTCTCGAGGAAGCTAATTGATATATTCTTTTCTTGTGATATTTAGACTTACTAAATAAATTTAAATTTCTATTTTTCCAATTAAATAAATGTGTTCAGTGTTTCTTATTGAAGTTTTGTGTATTCGTTTAGTGCATCTTCCCGTAAATATTGAATTAGTTACGCGACCCGGGGGGTCTGAGCGCATTGAGCTCAATTTCGTTTAGGGCTGCACGCGTATTGAGCGTGGCGGCGCGGGGTTGTGACGGGCGCACTGAGTCCGTCCGCGAGTAATGCAGTTAAGCGTAGTGAGCTTAATTGCAATCACAACAGGCGTACTGAGCCTGTTCGCGTGTAGTGTGTCTGAGCGTACTGAGCTCAGGCACTGATAACCTATCATTCCTACCCCATATGTGGACCTGATTGTTACAACCATTTTGTTTCCTCATTCTGCGATCGGACTTGAAAAACGAATACGTACCCTAAACTGCGCATTTTACCCACTTACGTGGTCCGTTTGGAGTGCCTAAAATCACCTAGTATGATCCTAGATGAATGTGAAACATACTCGAGCGCGTTTTGGTTTTCGCTTATAACGATCTGTTTGACCGTGCGTTCACAGTGATGAAAATATCAACCGCGGTATCTACGTCATTATGAACATGCGGTGAAAAAAGTCGGAAACTGAACGAATGAGGTTATGGATAATTACTCTGGGTGGATAAAATAAAGAGATTTCGACACTATATGTAAATGTAAATGAGCGGCGCCTTTATTTTGATAAAATACTTCACTGGTGATAAGTAACAGTCTGCGCACTGAGCCGGTTATCTGTTGCTGCAGATAACTTGAAAGTCGCCACGTGGCTGAACGAGGCGAGGAGCTGAGCGAACCTTTGCTGTAAAGCAGGAGGGCGAAGCGGCTGAACTGGCGTGCGATGAAGGGATGAACTGGACCAAAGTAGCGATGTGGGTGAGCCGACGCAGTGAAAATGCTCTCAAGAGCGGGAGCGGTGCCGGAAGCGAAGTTATTTGCGCGCGCGAGTGCTCGTTCGAACGGCAGAGCGCCCGCAACGTGCCGCCTCACCAGGGCGGCTCCGGGACCCAGCCGGGAGAGCGCGCGATTCAGAGCGAATTCGCGAACATTCCGCCCGCATCACCAACGCCTTTAATAATCGATCTTGAGTGATGAGCTTGAAGATGAGCGGCCATGGATCAACGTTGAGTCCAGTTGTTGAATCACTGGGTTGTAAAGCCAGTAGGAGATGAGCTGCAAGGTATATGTTGATGAACAGCCAAGGTTTTACCAGGAAGTGATGAGCTTGCAGGCACGCTGGGTTGTAAGACCAGCGACTGTTGAGATGATGTATTGAGTTGAATTGATGAGCATCGACTGAACGTAAATCCAGTTGATCATGATTCATCTTGAGAAGGTGGCACAGGGAGAATCGCCAACTTCGTGATCGGTCGAGAGGCCATTTCGCTGAATGAGCTGCCACCTGGAAAGATGAGAAATTGAGATTTCGAATAATGATGGTTCAGGAACACTGTTGAGAGCGGAACCGATGAGAAAGTGCCCTGGTGTGAGCACAGATACATCATCAGGATCATCGCTGAGGGGCTCAAGCGGACGAGAGTTGAGCACAGTTTCAATTTGTGTAAGAAGGGTTGTAAGCTCTTCGCACGTGAGCAGCGTGCGGCGAAGATGAAATTTGATTGATTTTACCAACGCTTCCCCTTTTCCGCCCATGTGTGAAGCGGCTGGAGGTATGAACTTCCAGGTGGTACCTTGAGCTGCCAGTGTAGAAATAAGTATGTGATGATCCTGAAAAGACAGCTCGAAAAGTTTCTTGAGTTCTGAGACGGCTCCTTGGAAGGTTGTACTGCAGTCAGAGTACATCTGGTGAGCAATGCCTCTTCTTGAGACAAAGCGCCGAAACGCAGCCAGAAAGCCATCAGCTGAGTAATCAGTGACGACTTCGAGATGAGCAGCTGAGGTGACTAAGCAGACAAATACGCAGATCCATCCCTTGTCAATTTTGCAACCTCGGCCCTTCCAGGTTTTGAGCGTCACCGGTCCAGCATAATCCACGCCCGTATGCAAGAATGGACGTGAAGGTGAGAGCCGAGACACGGGCAGCTGTCCCATAAGTTGTTGTGCGCGAATGCCACGTTGCCGTGCACAAGGGACACACCTGAGAATATGCGCCTTGACTGGCGCTCTCGTACCAATTATCCAGCACGTCTGCCGAAGCTTGTCGAGAGTGAGTTTGCCCCTCCGTGAAGAGTAGCACGGTGAACAGAATCGATGAGCAGCGTATGAGTTGAGAGTGACATGGCAATATCGCAGGATGCTTCTCCTGGAAGCAGAGCACTGATTCGTTGACTCGACCGCCCACTCTGACATACCCTCAGCATCGATGAATGCTGTCAGTCGAATGAAAGCGTGACCAGATGGGAGTGGTGAGCCGGTTGAGAGCATTTTAATCTCATAAGAGAAATAAGCAGTTTGAGTGACCTTGATCCAAAACACTTGAGCGTGTTCAAAATCCTGAGCAGTGAGAAGGGTCACAGGAGTTGAATTGACCTGGTGTCTGAGCACGTCTCGAACTCTGAAGAGTAAAGCAGTGATTCTGAGCAACTTATGTAGTGAGGAATACCTGTGTATGAGGTCCCAATGATAAGTTGGTTGTTAAGCTATTGCAATCAAGGTGACACCAGGTCGAGATTCAGCGTCATCATGTGAGAAGGGCGCAGAGGGTTGAACAGGCCAATGACTTGGTGAGCTGCGAATCCACTGAGGACCTGCCCATCAAATATTGTGATCCTTCAGTTGACTCGTGTTGATTCCCCTTGAGCCGCAATCCGCTGGATTTTTCGTACGAGGAATATGTCGCCAGATGGTGTTGTTTGTGCCCAATTCTTTTTTGGGCAACTCTACTTCTGACATAGTCCTTCCTGCGACTCGCATGAGAGTTGATACACATGAGCGTCACTTGAGAGTCCGTCCACAGATGAGTAGCTTCATCATTTATGTGAAGCGAGTCCTTGACTTGAGACGTGAGTTTTGCCAGTAGCAGCGCTGCAGTGGGTTATAACCTGGGGATGGTTAGTTTCTTGAGAGGAGCTACTTTTGTTGTTGAGCAGATGAACGACGTCGTTGTGCCTGTGGACGGTGAGTTGACAACCAAGTAAAGCACGGCTGCCATCGCATCTTGAGAAGCATCAGAGAAGCCATGCAGCGCAACACTGGAAAAACTCCAGGTACCGAACCACCGTGGAATTTAGACACTGGCCAGTGATGTGAGATCTTCTCTGATGATGAGCCACTTTGAGCGGATTGAATTTGGGAGTGGATCGTCCCGGTTGTAGTTTGAGCAGCCAAAGTTCTTGCAACAGGATTTTGACGGTGATGATTACAGGTGCGACAAATCCGAGCGGGTCGAAGATTTGTGCAACTTCGGAGAGAATGATTCTTTTGGTGAAACCACTCTGAGTTTGGTCGTGGCACTATCGGGCTTGAGCACGCCGTGATGTGGCAAATAGACAGGTGAGTACTCTGGCAATTTGTCGATGGGATCCACCTTCCTCATGTGACCTAGAGTCTCATATTCGTCCATGAACTTCATATATAGTTGGCCAAACACAGAGTCGCGAGCAATGCGACAAGCCATTCGTTGAAGAGATTTTGAGGCTATTGCCCTTGAGCTGCCGTGAACTGATGGTGGTTCCTTGAGCGAAATGCGGACAATATATCGTCCAGTAGCATCCCTGGAGAGAGTAGAGCGGAAGTGAGCCTCACATTCTTCTTCCTCAGGACTCAAGGTGGATGGGAAGTCTTCCTGCTCCCAGAATTTGCTGAGCAGATCGTGGAGGTCGTCTTCCTTTTGAATAGTCCCATGGAGAGCTTGATGATGGAACCATAGAAGTCGGCACCCACAATGACGTCCACGGGACGCGGCTGATAATAAGCTTCGACGGCAAGAGTGAGGTTCTGTAGATGCGGCCAATTGAGAATGTTTACCTTACTTGATGGAATAATCGAGGTGACTACCCGTAGTGTATGAGCCTCGATTCGAACAGCGTTCCGTGAATGCCGTTAGCAGAGTGTGATTTGGACCAGACCAAGCATTTGAGTTGACTTTGAGCCTCCAATGCCGTTTATCACTAATGATGAAACCTAACGTGGGAGGTTGAGCTGATGGACCAATTGCTCGGTGATAAATGACAATTCGGATCCCGAGTCGATGAGTAGGCGAACAATTTGAGCGGTCATATGGTTGGTAGCATGAACAAGAGCGGTTGAGAAGCGTTGCTTCATTATGAGTGTTGGCATGCGGTGAGCTGGTAGATGAGCAGACGACTGTACTGACTCCTCAATGAGTGTGTGGAGCTGGGGTGGATGTTTGAGTGCTACTTGTGCTGATGGGGGTGGCCGCAGGAGCCGATTGTTGAACAGGAGCCGTATGTTGAGCTGGAGTTTTGAGCTCGAGCAGCATGGTGTGACGCGTCTGATCACATACCTTGCAGCGATGAGCACTTCTGCATGAGCGTACGTTGTGTCTGCCGAAACAGTTGTAGCAAAGGCTTTTATCTTCTACAACTTGTCGGCGTGATTAGAGTGGCAGTGAGCGGAACTGCGAACATAAGACTATGAAATGATTCTTATAACAGCAATCGCAAGTGTGTGCTGTTTCTCCTTGAGAAAATGCCGCAGTCTTATTCGATTGGGCAGAAGGATTCCCTTGAGCAGATTGATCAGATTGAGTTGAACGTTGCATCGAAGGACGACCTCCAATGCAATTGGACCTGATGCGACACCCTGTGAGCGTGTAGTTGGAGAAGGGGCGCGTGAACTGTCCTGAATCTTTTTGGGCACCTTCCCTTCTTTCGTTGGATCAAGCAACGCTCCTTTGCCCTCTGAGCTTGTAGTCTCAATGGTGAGTGCGGACATTCCCGTGCCGCCCGCGGGGAGGTGCAACGAAGTACCCGCTAAGCCATCCACCGGCGTCTTGACGTTGTCAAGGTCGTCTGCCATGGCGTACTATCGGACGTTGAATGCTGATGAGCGGAAGGATGCAGCGTCGAGTGGTCAGGAGCGACGAAGAGCATGAGCCGTGAGCGGTGAGCAAGATAGCCACAGAACGACCCGCGAGCTGTTCCGCGCAGATGAGCTGAAGCCTTAATGGTAGTTTTAATATCTGATTGATGAGAGAAATAAGAGACATCGCAATAAATAAGTTTAAACAATGATCTTTTATTAGGCCGCTCTTTACAACACCTCTTATCTCGTGGGGCTCTCTCTACAGACTAAACTATCAGTGGTGGCAGCATCGCAGTGCAAAGGCGCATGGGCGCACTATATCATAAAACCAACACTCCCTCCCGACCATGTGACTTTGAACATATTACATACATCGCTGATACTACAATGAAACATTCTTACATTACTATACATCTTAATTAGGTACAAAAATAGTGATAGTATAAAAATAATCATATGAATATCTATTTCAGGAACATATTATCTGTCTTGACTGAAACTCTCATTTGCTCTTATTGCCTGAAACATATAAAACAAACACTCTTATGTACAAATCTTTTACAGTCTTTTACAGTTTTCATTAAAATTAAACAGTTTTCTAACTAGTTTACAATGCAATTCAAAAGGTAATGGCTTGGTAAAAATATCAACGACTTGTTCTTTTGAAGGAATCCATTCAACTCTTAAAACTCTATTTACACAGTCTTTCACGTAGTTCTCTCTTACTTCCGTCATATGCTGTAGTTTATTTCCTCCATCTACCTTAGCATTCGTCTCAGCTGATTTGTTGTCACACCACAATTTCACTGGGTAAAATGTTTTATCCAAAATCAGCTTGATCGACTGATTCAGACCAACCAGCTCTTGGCATGCTTCGTTCATAGAGACGAACTCAGCTTGACAAGTAGATAAAGCTACGTAAGGCTGTTTATGGGTACGCCATGCCACCGAATCTCCAAACAATTGGATAACATATCCACAAGTGGTTAGAGAGTTTTTACAGTCAGCGAAGCTTGCATCCGAAAACGCTTGCATATCGCTCTCTCTCTCTACCTAAATAACGTAAAGAGTAATGACTTGTCCCTTTTAAATAACGAAAAACTCTTTTAACCATCTTCCACTCATGAATTGTTGGACTAGCGTCATACCTCCCTCGCTCACGCTCGGTCGGTTAATCCTTTCCGACAAATAGGCACTGGAGAATTTCTGCACAACTTATGAAATTATGAGATTGACATCTCCTTAACATAAATTCATGATGAGTTAAACATAAAATATTGCATC
>JAWWEP010058858.1:0-10205 GCA_035582995.1 Sycophila quercilanae | reverse complement strand
CTCGCGCCGCTGCTCGCAAACGTGCCGCGCTCTGTACTCACGCTCGTTATAGCTCTTGATGCGTATATAACTAATATGTGTTCAAGATGCAGTCTCTGAAACCACTATAGATGGCATGTTAGGTTTATAAATGTGTATATCTATATATATTTATATAAATTCATCTATACCTATTTAGGTATAACAAATATTATTGTACCTTTCCTGAATTTGTAGGAAAAAATGATTTTATTGTTATTTAATTCACCTTAGTTTACAATAGAAAAAATTTAAATGCAGTAGAACACTTTATTCTGAAAGAAAAATAAATTCATGATAAGGTACATACGTAATAATACATAAAAAAGACCTGATTGGAATTAAAAAATGACTTTTATTTTATCTTTAAATAATATTTGTTTATTGTTGATGTTATACTCGTTTCTAGGGTCATATTACACTTTATTGATACAGTCAAAGGTCATACCAAGAGTCCCTTTTGCAGGAAATGTTTTTTAACAATGAAATATGAAATACACAGAAGGAATGGCAATCGTTGAATCGTGTACATATCAATAAAACACAGAAACTACTTTACGATTCAATGTTATTTGTGTAGAAAGAAAATATTAAATCACTTTCATAAGCTTATTTATCAAGAGCGACTTAAAACAAATTCGTTTTTCTTTTTAGTGATTGTTAAATTCAATATTCTTTCCAACATTTTTTTTGTGACGTACAAAATTAATATGGGGCTGTATCAACTTTTCTTCAATTTAAGAAAAAAGTTTGGTGTGATCTTAATTACAATTTTTTCACGCATATATCCGACTTTTTTTGAAAAATGGAAATATGTCTAAATTAAAATTATTTTTACTTAGATCACCAATTAGCTTTTTGTAGATTTAAAAAAAATGTAATTACTTTTAAATACATTCAACGATTCACTAATTCTAATTATATGGATATAAGAATATTTAGCATTTAATAACTTGATTATTTAAGAATATTATTTTGCTGCTAATTCTTTTAAAAACTGATACAGTCACATAATTTTCATAGATTGATTCTGACAATCACTATGCAAAAAAATGCATAGTTGAACACTACATAAAGGGGTAAAAAAATTATTTATGCACCCTCAGAGTTAGTGACTTTGCTTTTAACATATTCTTCAAGTTGAGCATCAAGTTCTTCAGCTGTAGGTGGGGCTGGTTTCTTATTCCTGGGTCCACCACCAGGTTTGGTACCACGTTTTGTCGTTCCACGATTTTTGTTAGGTCCAGTACCTCGGGATCCTCGATTACGATTTGTTGAGGTTTTAGATTTTGTAGTACTATTGCTACTTCCCAGCCTTGAATTGCGGACTGTATTCATGCTAGGGATTTCTGAAGTGGCTAACTGAATATTCATTTCCCGTCCATCTAAAGGTACACCATTGTACTGTTTCATTGCCTAAAAATAAAACACAATAATTTAAGAATTATATATTAAAATTTTATTACTATCTCTGAATGTAATAAATAATGCTCTTAAATATCTGCATAAAGTGTATAAATTTACCTTAATAGCATCTGACCTCCGCTCAAAAATAAGATCAGCAGAGCCTAGAGAGCGTCCAGATCTGTCATAATGTACTCCTGCTGATTTAAGGGGTCCAAATTCACTGAACAACTCTACAATGTCAGAATTTGTTACTCCAAAATCCAGATTTGATACAATAAGTACTGTAGCTCCTGTGTTTGAGTTAAATCTTCGAGAAGAGTTACTACTACTAGAGCCAAGGAAAGCCTCTCTTTTGTGGCTTGGTAGTGAGAATCTAAAATTTGATCCAGTGTTGCGGGAAATGGCTCCACGACTGCGATTGCGGATTACACCTCCACCAGGTTTGCGGTTGCGAACAGGACCTCGTTTAGGGGAGCCACCAGATTTGCCTCCGCTATTTACACCACCTCGACGGCCACCAGATCGGTTATTGCCACCCTTGTTTTTTCCTTTGTTCTGCTTAATAATATCATCTAAACTCATTTCCATTTTGGTTGCCATTGCAGTGTTTAACTTTAAAAGTTTAAAGTTTAATATCCTTTGATCAGCTGATTGTAAGTAAATACCTACAATCAAGTTTGATTCAAACGAGTGTCTTTCTCCTGAAAAATAAAAGGATTTTATATTTTTGATACAAACTTCATTAAAAATAATATGTTCTTTAATAAATAATAAAACTTATATGTCACTTTCATTGAAAAGCTAAATAAAATGTTTTTATGCAGATATTCAATGTTTTAATTCGTCATTGCAGTATGCCTGGTCAATACTTAAGTGTAAATACATTTTTCTTGCGCAACAGGGTGTGTTTTTTACACTTTCAGATGAGAAATACGTGAAATGAGGAAACAACGACGCCAAAGCGTCGTTTGAAGGTTACTCCAAATATCCAAAACAAAAGCCAAAATTTACAACTATACTAATTTTAGCCAAAATCTACGTCCGCCCGAGAGTCTCAAATGAACAATTACACATTTATTCAGTTTATTCAAGAATTTATCCGCTATCAAGGTCGCAAAAATAGACGCTTTCACAGCGACTTAGGTTATAAGATTGAACCGGAAATCGTCGGCCGGTAGGATCCTCACAATAAATAATCCATCGTTAGCAACTTCACTTAAGTTTTTAAAACACTAAGGCAAACTTTATCAGCGCAGCACAGATCGGTGAAATTGAATGAAAATACTCACATAAAAGCAGTTAATCCTCCGATCTCAACTTTCCACAAATACTACTGGAACCCACGCGATCTGCAGTGCTCTCTCTTATACACTGCGCAATCGCAATCTCTGCGCAAGAATGAGAAACCAGCAGAGGCAGCACGTACACTTATGCTGACTGCACTGCACATGCGCAACGAAACGAAACGCCATCACGAATATCACGGTTTTCTCGCCAACTAAAATTAGTCAAGTTCTCTAATTCTCTTCTGCTTCTCCGCGTTCGAATATTTTTTTCCAAAGATTATTTCATATTTAACAAAAAAATAAAATATATTTTGAAACAATCTTTTTATTTATTTAAACAAAATTTTATCACTTAAGCCAAATGTACACAATATTTGGGCGTAGGGTAGGGGTAGAAATTGAATCGAGCGCCTCTTGTGGTGATAATTTTATGTACACATGGAATATATGTATATATATATATTATATATAGTTATATTTTTCTATGTTAAGCAATACAATATGGCTGCCGTAAATTCTGTAACCCTATATCTAGTCAGTAGCGCCACTCACTTTAAATTAAATCTCGATAATAATAATATTATTTATAAATAGTTGTTTAAGTAGTATAATAAATTATTGTTAAATACGAAGCACTATAAATAGTTTTACATATTTTGATGAATGTATATTAAAAATTATAACGTAATTTTGCATGAAAATGTAACCATTTTCAATTTCTTTATTAGTAATTATACTTAAATTCATTAATTGTTTAAATAATAATCATAAGTTTATAATCACAATTATAAAAATACTACGTTTTATAGGACATTTATATACATATATACTGGGTAGGCATTCAACAAGTTACCAAAACGAAGTGCGAGCTGTCATCAAGGTGAAAGCACCATAATTTCCTTATCACAGCAACGCCAATGTGTAAGTCGGCTATAGGCGATCGAACGAGTGTCTTCACGAATCTACATGTGATCGGCAAAATAGACTGGATAAAGTCGCCGGCGAGGACACGCACATTTTAATTCACTGATCAATTCAGAACATTCCGGAAAGACGTAAACATGGTGAATTCAGCTCTTGGTCGCCTTATCGCCGGACGAGTGTCCAACCTCGTGAAAAGCTCCAAATGTGCCGCTCAAGCTCCAAAATTTTACTCCAGTAAGTATACCGCTTCTTATCGCTTCATATTTCTTTTATATCATTAATGGACTCTTCAATCGGTGCAACATATTGATTCTCAAATGACTTGCCGTTATAGCAGATTCTCGTTGCAATGTAATTTCATTCTAAAGAATTTGTCTTGTTCTATATCTATATGAAATAAATTCACTGTACTGTCGTTTTTTTTTATATTAGAAATGTGAGGATAGTTTAATTGCTGCTATGATGAACTTTTCTTGAAGCTTAATTTCTTTCAAATTTTAATAACTAATATCGTATAAATTAGGTAATATACTTGTATTTGCATTTTACAATATAATTATATTTTGAGGTTATATACATATAAAAGCCTTATCGCTATGATATAATAAACTTTAATACATATTTTATCAAATTTTTAATTCTTGTTTATTAATAAATATAGATGTATACCATTTTTAAAAAGTACAAGAATAAGGTATTAACATAACCGGTTTGTCTACGGTTGCTAGCTCCGAAATTTTTGAGTTTATGCAAATCAAATATTATATATATATGTACCCGAGTGTAGATGCCTTATATATAGAGTTTAATATTGCGAATTCAAATCATACGCATATAAAACGAAACGATAAAATTAAGAAAATCACCACCTAATTCATTTTCTCAAATTCTGTATTGTCTTGAATAATCTAAGTGCTTAAAAGTATAATTCACCGAAAATTTTATCATAATCGGAAAAACTTCGCGGGTGTTCTCATATGATAAATAGTATATTGTTTACGTTCACTTTTAATTGAACACGCAGTCAGTAGATAAAAAAATCTTATCGCTACTTTATATATTGGTAAAAAGATAGATCGGCTGCTTTGGGTCGTATTTTTAAAGTACAATCGATTTTTCGTTAAAGGCGAGTGCAAAAAAAAAGAAGCTTGTGCGAGATAAATATTTGAAATGTCGCTAATTCTCAATAATAGTTGCTGTTAAATTTTACGATTTAAAATTTTATTTGTTTTCACTTGTATCCACTTAAATACAAGGTCAGTAATATATTAACCGAAGAAATATGATCATTCGATTCTTTAATTGATCGCCGCAGCCGTTGATGCGTCACATAGTTTTACAAAATTTAATTATTTATATTATCTACATTCCGATAGTCCCTTAAATAGAAAATTTCGTTAAGCGACGCTTAGCTACAAACAAATTACAAACTGATGGTATAGTCATTAAAAATTAATTATGCAGAAGAATTAAATATGAAATTAAATTTTCTTTATAAAAAACAATTTCATTTACTTTTATTAAGCATATAACACGTTATTTGCATTTTATATTAAACTTTTTGTTAAAGGGAACTATAAATAGTATAAATCCCCTTTATGAAAATAAAATAAAATGCTCTGTAAAAAAAAAAATTAATCGAACGCATGAAACTAAAAATATGAATGCGGGTGTAACACCTTTTCAACGAATTCTCGATCTTTTCACAGCTCCAGCCTCATCTTACGAATTCATCAAGGTTGAGAAAACCGGAGAGAAGCAAAATGTAGCTCTGATAACGTTGAACCGGCCGAAGGCGTTGAACGCGCTTTGCGCCCAGCTGATGACCGAGATGAACCAGGCCATCCAACAGCTTGACGCGGACGACTCCGTGGGTGCGGTCGTCATCACCGGCAGCGAGAAGGCCTTCGCCGCCGGCGCCGACATCAAGGAGATGATGAACAACACCTACGCCCAGAACATCAGGGGCAACTTCCTCGAGCACTGGAACGGCGTCGCCCAGGCGCGCAAACCCACCATCGCCGCCGTCAACGGATACGCTGTAAGTGTATGGAGGTGCACTGCAAAAAAAAAACAGTTTTGTAGATACGACTAAAATTTTGTTGGATCCTCCTTACAAAATTATTTTGTTGATTTAACTTAATATTTGCTTTGATAAACAAAATTTTAGTTAGATCTACGATTTTTTTTCAGTGTATATAGCATACCTAATGCGGTATCAATTCAATTATTGTTTTTGTATAAATATTTTTGCTATTATTATTCAATATTTAATATTATGTGTATTCAAATATTAAAAAAAAATCTACTTTTTTATTTTGCAGGAAATAACATTATAATAGCATATATTTACATAATAGTATATTTATTTTTTATTCATAATAGTATGTAGATTTGGATATACATACCACAATGATTCTAATTATTGAAAGTATAATCATAAGAAGTGTGTGCACTGCACACAGTGAAGTTATTATTAACATACAGCTAATCTTTGATACAATAATCTCTTAAAATAATTAAAAGAAAAATTCTCAGCGAATAAAAGAATGATACTTTTCTGATTAAAAATAACACGTATAATATATCGTCCAACGTAGAAATTCGGTGGGGAATGGGGAAACCTTATCGGATTCTGATAAGATTTTGTTCTACTCGTATACACGGAGCCTTATGGAGCTTGTGGGATTCTGGTAAGGAACTAGTAAGGATGAGTGTGACATATCCCCATCTGATTTCTACACGGGATAGTATCATTTAATGTTTAATAGATTCATCATCGATTACCAGAATTAATGAAAACTAATTTCATTTTCATTAAATTCAAGATATAATAAATATTTAAATGTACTTTTAAAAAATTGTATTTGCAGCTGGGAGGAGGCTGCGAGTTGGCAATGATGTGCGACATCATCTACGCTGGCGAGAAGGCGAAGTTCGGCCAGCCGGAAATCGCGATCGGCACGATCCCCGGTGCCGGTGGCACCCAGCGTCTGACGCGCGCCGTCGGCAAGTCCAAGGCGATGGAGATAGTCCTGACAGGCCAGCAGATCACGGCCCAGGAGGCCGAGCGCAGCGGCCTCGTCAGCAAGGTCCTGCCGTCTGATCAGCTGGTCGCCGAGGCGGTCAAGCTCGGCGAGAAAATTGCCGCCCACTCGCAGGTCGCCGTCGCCATGGCTAAAGACTCTGTCAACAAAGGTGAGGGCCGCTTTCGGAGCGACCACCGATTATCCGGATTAACGCCTGCCTCCGACGCCTCGCTCATCCGCATCTCAAGTGCTTAGCGCCTGGCAATTCGAGCCGTGGTCGCGCGGGTCGCATTCGCGTAAATGCAGAATAAATTTTTCAAATTAGGAGGGAGACGAGTTTTAAGAGATTCTCAGATTTCTAAGATCATCTTGCTAATTGCAGTTTTGTTTTAATTTTTCTTCGTTTTAAATGATATGTTTGTCTATGAAAAAATAATGTAATATTTAGGCATACGCGCGTATTATGTAAATTTTTTTTATTTAAACAAATATTTTTAAATTTTTGTTAATTGTCTAATCGGGCTACAACCCCCTCCCGCTATCTATCACTTAAGAGTCAAACCTATTCTCTCTCTCTCTTTCTGGTACTTTGTACAATGTGGAACTATGTATATTGACTAATTAGTGAATGGTACTATTAAAGATGCCAATTTTAGGTATATATCTTTATATTGCCATTTAAAAATTCCACGTTAATGTAAATAATCGAACGGTACCTTTGATGTTTCCCAACTTTTATGGTAATAAAGTATTTGGGATTTAATAAGGAACAATAACATTTACCTGTAACTAAAATTTCGGGAAAATTCCGTATAATTGAAAAGTCAGTAACTTTCTTAACAATGTACGTTTTATTGCAGCTTACGAAACTACACTGAAACAAGGACTGGACTACGAGAAGAGACTTTTCTGGGCCACTTTTGCCACTGTAAGTCACATTTATTAACAATCCCAGATTATCTAAAACATTTGTTTATTTAAAATTTGTTAATTCTATTTTTAGGCCGACCAAAAGGAAGGAATGAAGGCTTTCGCTGAAAAACGCGCGCCAAAGTTCACCAACGAATAAGAGTCGTCTAAAATTTGTTACTTAAGAATGCTTTTTATATTTCTCTTCTGCCGGAAGAAATATTTCATCGAATTACAAATGTAATGTGCTAGTTACACTGATCGCAATGGCGATATTACATGTAAAACCCCTTTACCGTTGTTGAAGATCTATTTTTATACTGAAAGTTTGTACCGAAGCGTTTTGCAATATTTGTATATAGAAATAGATGCCTTTATAGATAAATATTAATGTGCAAGCTATGATACGTATTCGAGCGCATTCCTTTCAAATTTCAAATCTCCCTTAATTAGCTTGACGACTCCTCCCTCGTCGGACCCCAAAGATTTCCGCTCGCCTCTCCGTCCGCAGCTTTGCTCCAATTTCGGTTTACAGCGACGCATTTTAAAAGGGGGGATGTAACAACTGCGCACTTTGCACGTGTCCCGCTCCTCGTGGTCGGTGCAGTAAAGTAAAAGCGGTGTACTTCGAGCCGGTGAAGCGACCGGCACACCCCCAGGTGACCCCCTCTTTCTCGGAAGCGTCCGATAGGCGACATATATACCTGCGTGCAATAAGGGAATTATTGTGTTCCGGTAAATTTGTCGGCCGCCGGTGACGCGTATTGGACAAAACTGGACTCTCGACTTCTACTTCTTGCTCTCGGCTGCTCGAACTTATAGTCAGTTCTTCACGAAACCTCGAAGGGTGAGAACCAGTGGCCGGACACGGAGAAAGAATAAGTGAAGGATTTTCGGCACATACGCTGTAAGAATTTCGTGTCACCTGCTCTGGTGCTGTTGTAACGAAATTTCGCACCTGTTGTACTAATTTGCGTGTAGACCATTTTAAGAGACGGATCGAGTTGATTAAGTTGAAAAACGTGCGCCTGTGTTGAATTGAATCGGCAACCGATTTTTGACGCAGATTCGATATTTTCTTATAATAATTTTTATGAATAATATTTAACGGTACCAAAATGTCGAATGTAAAGGGAGTTATTGACGTTGAGGAATTTATGCAACGACCTTTGGTAACTTGGGTAAGTAGACTAACTTGCAACATTTACATAATTATAAAAAGTGTATTTTAAAAAGTGAGAACAATTAAATTAATTATTGCGAATGTTTTTTGCCTTGCAGTTCCGTAGCTGCCTGGACTCCGTTAACAAGGAAAACTGTACTTACGAGGAGCTGGTGGACGGCGTATTGATTTACCATGTGTTCCTTCAAATGTAAGTAGAATTTCTTTAATTTTTAAAATTAAAATTTAAAGGCAAATTTCGCGCCTGTTCAATCCATTCGTTTATTTAAAATAGTAAGAGTAATTAAAGTGAGTAATTACAGTGATTTACAAATATTTTAAAATAAATAGTTACTCTTGAAATTGATATCTTGAGCGATCCTTTTCAAATATTTCTTCAAATAATCCTATACAAAACTGCAGTCTGCTGAATTTTAGGCTTTTAATCCAAAGTATTTATTCTTTCTTCGGAAAATGTGATCGGTACCCATCGGATAATCCTTTTGAAGTGATAAATCCAAATTGTTCTATTAAATACGTATATTAGGGTCAATATTATTACAATTACCTGCATATTAACTTTGCATTATTATACTTATGAAACATTTTTTTATTTAAAATTGTTTTGACTGAATGCAATAACAGTTTTATAACGTATTTATTAACATTATTAATTAGTTTACATTTTATTATTTTAAATACTTTTTATATAAATTTAAATTTGTTTATAATTTTATTGTATTTTTTATATTGTATTATAATAATTAATTACAATTTTTATAATATACAAAGCGCCTTCGATTGAAGTACAGTCTAATTTTATAAAAATCTACTTTATTTATTTTATTAAATGGACAGAATCTTCTTAAATTAAAAAAATTAAAGTAAAAAATTAATTACAACGTAATTTACAAGAACATTTAATAAATGAAGTTGCTGATCAAGTGCAATATTAAGGAACTTTCATTTTTTATTACTTATAGCTTCAACAAATTATAATAAATAAACGAAGAATTGTTATCCTTGATAATTGTTGCAATCCTACCTTGCAGTTCGAAATTAATTTTACTTATTAAAACATTAGACGCGCTAAAATAAAAGCCCAATACAAAAATAACAGTAGGAAAATGAAACTAAATCAACAATAATAAGATACTAAAAAATTTAGTAGTAAGGGAAAGCAATGCATTCTTGAAGGCTCCTTTAGTATAAATCATAAAAATAATTATATAAATTATAAAAAAATAATAAAATCAGTAAAAACTTTATACTTAGTGATCACCAACAATTTTAATTAACCCATTTCAAAAGTTTTTCGTTAATTCAACTTCAGATTTAACTTAAAAAAAAAATAACACATCGAGAAAAATCGTATATTTAAATCATACTAGCTTGTAGGGGAGACCGGGGCAGGTTGGCCTACGGGGTAAGTTGGCAAAATGCGAAAAACTCGCTATTAAAACAACATAG
>JAWWEP010058847.1:0-10207 GCA_035582995.1 Sycophila quercilanae | reverse complement strand
ATTTTTCGACAAAATTCCATACAAATTTCTCGTAATATGTCCCGCAAAAAAGTTTGGCAATCGATAATTCATGTTCATGATTTTTTCCATGTTGAGAGACACCTAAGGAGCCGGGAAAAACTTGTCCCGTAGGTATGCTTTCAAAATTTTTTTTTATTTTTAATACCCCAGTTATTTGTCTAAGTCCGTAGAATCGCACATATAAGAAAGTATCTCTAACGAATTTTCGTAAATGATGTAGAAACTTACTTTTCATTGTATTTGAGTTGACGATATTGAAAAAAATGAGTTTAAAATTTAATAACATTATTAAAACTGGAGAAATTTGATAATAAAACGATTGAATAATAATTTATTAATTAAACATTGATAAGAACTTTGCCTCTCTCACTGCCCATTAACTTTAGCGAACCACTGACATGGCTCTTACGATGTGCACTGTATTTGTTTTAGGGAGGCAGTAGATGGTTAGTGAAACTATTTACAGTTAGAAAGATGTGCCCCAGGTAAGAGCGGGGCACCGGAAAGCCCAATAGAATTCGAGCGAAGTCAGGTCAGAAAATACGGAATCGATTGACCCAATGCACACAATTGACTTGCATCGATCATTTCGTACTTCAATTAATTCTTTCAGGCCAGTTTTTTCAGCTTCGAGAAGCGCATTTCAACATTCATTTTTTTTATTCTAACAAAGCAGTAAGAGTTATTTTTAATAATTAGTATAACTTCAAGTTAATTATTACATTACAAAAATGATTTTAAAGTATAATAGTATCAATAGAAAAAAGTAATTTCTATAACTTTTTATTCATTTTCATCGAAAATTATCTGAGATATTAAATTCTAGTTTATCAAAAATAACATTCGATTTAAAGGTCTCATACACTCTCAGCTGGTCGAAGCCCACTCAATAAAAAATATGAAAATGTTTTCACTTCTTTATATTATAAGAAACGAAAGTTACCCCGGGATTTTGCCCAATGGGACCTACAGTTTCAGATATCTAGGAGGAATATAATAAAAACTTTAATTACTCTCAAACTGAAATTCGTAAATGCAATTAGAGACTAATTAGATTGAAACTGTTGGATCAAATCTGGACACACGTACTTATTTTTTAATTTTTCAACTTGTGCATTTCATGCTGTGCAAGATCGCTATAAATATATATTGTGAAAAGGTGTGATAAGTTCTGCCGCGATGTAATCTGTAATATGACGAGTCGAGCGAGGAAGTGCGAGGAAGTGCGAGGAAGGTCGTATTACGATATGTAGACGCCTACAACTGCCTTTTTTTCGTGGTATTATTGTTATTCATTACTATTATGTTTGAGAGTAACACGCACTCACTATTCTGGGCTTTATCTTTTAGGTGGCACACTCGAACTCGCAAGTGGCTAGGTCAGTTTATTATATATAACAACAGAGTTTCAATGCTTTACATATACGTATTATATTATTAAATCGATCGTACATTACACATGTAAGATACGTTATTGCAATGAGATGTTAAGCGACTAATACTAGCTTTTTAGTTCCCAAATTATTTATCTCAGATGAATTTCAATTATCTAAAAATACAGAGTTGTATTTGAAAATGTCATAGAAAAAACAGCATTCTTAAAGTTATTCAAGTGGGAGAAACATCACACTGTGTAAACAAAAACTTTGCTTATTTTAGTGAAAATACTTTGAATTTTCATTTAAAATTCTTCGAAAGCTGCGGAAGAATTTCAAGCTTCAAATAATTTTCCTCTTAGGTCAAATTTCAGCTTGTTCTTCCTCTCTTTTCTGTCGCAAGGACAGTACCCCATAATACATTACACCTCACATCCTGGCTATATCTAGAATCCAATGAGAGTCTTGTACCCTTCTTAAGACAGTTTATAGTACAAAATATAAATCTTCTTACAAATATAACCAAATCCATCGCGCCTCGCGTGCTCATCGTTTTTCCATACCCACGTAAGATTCGTCTTTTCAAATATATTTAAAATAATAATAATTTCATAATTTAATAATAAAAAATCTTTAGTAATTGCTTATAAAATTGAATGAAAAATAAAAACTGTTATTTATTATTTATACTAGTAAAATCCTTTTTCTCCACTTTTTAAAATCTTATTTAAAAAGTTTGAGGTTAGATTTTTAAATTCAGCGCCATTTAACTGGATATGCCAATACTCCAGCCAAGAAAATTACTATTAACTTTGGAAAAATTACAATTTTTCCAAAACTTATAGTAATTTTCTTGGCTTACAAAGTCTGGTCCTATCTTACAAAAGTTATTGTAAACTTTCCCCTATTATTTTTTTCAGTGATAGTGGAAAATAATTGCAACAAAATTTACCGCGTAATTTCTGTATGCTTCAGAATCATATTAATATAATTAACATGGTACATGAATGTACTTACATACATTATTACGTGTTATTTAAATATTGAATGACTATTTCAATATTTATCAAATGAATCTTTTGTATACAAAAGGATTGGTGATACAATAAAATAATATAATGGCCTAAAAAGAAGAAGCCATGTAGGTATTCCGTGGAGATAGGACAAATTAAGTGGAAAGCGCCTCGGTTAAGATAGCATTTTTTCGGAATTTATGAGACACCCCAGACGGCATTAGCAATAAAATTAAGGAATTTTGATATACAGTTAGTGGCCTATTGGACTGCATCCAGAAACTGCCAGCAAAACTGAAACCTTTCAAATGAGTTTGTTGAACCCACGCAGCTCATCACCTTTACTGACTGCGGTGAATTAATGTTTAATTCTGCACTCGATATGCGATGTTTTTGTTAAATTAATTTCCGACCAGATGTAACATCTATTTCAATGTTACATTTGAAGCACAGTAAGCTTTAACAGTTAGTGATGGACAAAATTGCAATTTACCATCATTTCTTTTTCAATTTAAGCTACAAGTAATAAATGTAAATTTTGAAAATGCAAAATGCTTTGAATAATAAAGAGGATTAAGTATACAAATTTTCCTAATTAAGATTTTCGCTAAAAACTATCCATACTAAGTTTTAATGTAAAATCTTTACTATTATTAATCTATTTTTTATTTCTAAGCTAATTGCTAAAAAAAACGGATCAAAGAAATTGTCGCTTGCTTTTTAGCTTTGAATATTTTCCAATAAAGTTTACAATCCTTTTTTAAAAATAAATGACATTTTGAAAAAATACGTATAAAGTATAAACAAAAACGCCGCAATAACATACAAACATTTATTATTTTTAGCTTTTTTCATTATGTAAAACGTAATATTATGTCTGACATAACATTATTCAATAATCGTATGTAATGAAAAATATTCAGAATATAAGAATTACCGATTTTTTACGACAACCTAGAACTAGTTCGAGCGTCTACGTGTTTCTTCGCAAGTTTCACGACTTTTGTGTAAAACAATCGAAGCTGCAATTGTTACATTTTGAAAAGTCAGATAATTTTTATTCTTTTTTAAAAAACGATGACAGGAAACTTTGTCAGTGAATATCTCGTGAAGTCAGCACGCTTGTCCTATTTTGCGAATTATACGTATTCTTAGAATGTTGAAAGGAACTGAATTTTAAAATTTCAGAGAAATGGAAGTTTTTTTTATCAATCGGTGAACGTCCTTAATGAAAAAGTACTACTGTTGCGATCGATTTTTTAACCTCCAAAATGAGATCGACTAGAAATAAATGAAACCTCGTATTGGTAATTCAATTAAAAAGTAAAGTGTCATAGACTGCGATAAAAAATTGTAGAAAGCAATGGGCGAACGTATCGGTAAAGCCTTAACGCCGTGTCGTCGTGCAGAGAGGAGTCCTCGTTAGGCTCGCACGAACTCCGACTGCGTTCATGCAGAGAAAGAGAGAAAGAAGGGGCAGTGGGCATAGGTGCCTGCAGGCGTCAACCTGCGCCTTGGGGGGAGAGGGAGGAAGGGGGGATGGGGGAAGAAAAGTGGGAAGCTTGCCTCGGGCCGCGCCGGTGGCTCCCTCTCGCAGCAGGCGCGGCAAGCTCGGGCGGCTGCGGCGGTGTCGGAGTTGACGGGACCGGGGCACGAGTGGCGCAGCGCCGGTTGGGTGGGCGGCAGTCTTGTCCAGGCACGCCGCACTCGTGCTGCGCGCCGAGCGTCCCTCTCCGTCCGGCCGTCTCCGTGGCATAGAGCAATACGCGCGCCCCGAGTCCTCGCGCGTCGCGCGGCATGAAGATCTGGCGGCGGGCCGCAAACGCGGGTGTCAGTGACTCGGAAATCGGCCGATGCGGTGCCGTCCCGAGTGCCAGTGGCTTCGTCCTCGTGGGAGTCTCGGCCGCTGCCGACGCCGCCTCGATCGACGCACCTGCACGCGCTCACCTGGCAGGTACCCACGCAAAGCGCGCCCACGCGCCGCTCTCCCGTGAGTTTCGCCGAAACTTGGATCGCAAGGCGGCGCCCTCCTCTTCCGGGAGAGCCCCGCCGGCTCCTAACGGTACACCGATCAATTCTAGATAAATCTCGCCTCGTTTGCGCATTCCGAGCGAGGCTCCTTTGGCGACGGCCTTCAACCCGGAGCCTGGCGGCTCGCGGCGCTGCAGCTGTGGCCTCCTCGCCGTCCGAGTGCGACTGCGAAACTCACGCGAGAGCGGCAAGGCTGATATGACCGATCGAACGACTCCTCCGAGCGGCTAACACCGTGCCCGCTGCCGATCGCCGCGAGATCCGCGAGATTTCGACGCAGCTTCTATTTCAGATGAGTATCGATGTAAAAGCGAGGCAAACTGCATTGTCGCCAGTATGCCGCCGCCGCCGCCGCCGCCGCTTCCTCTACAACTCTCTTGGCATGATTCATTCCCTCCGCGATTCGCTCTAAGCCTACTCACAGATTTCTCCACGAGTGTGGGATAATTGCTTTTTACCAGAATTTTCTTCGATCGAGCCTTATTGTACTCGCTAAAAATTTATTCATTTTTTTTTCATTTTTCTTATTAACCAATTTATTCGCTTTGAGACGGTAAACAAATTTTTCTTCGATTTAAACGTTAATTTTTAAATACCCTCTTTGCATTCTTCAAAGGTGAACATCATTTCTAAGATTGTCTCTAATAACTTTTGGGACAACGAAGCAAGCATTTCGTAAATATTAATAATTACACGGTTTATAAATCAAATAATAGAAATAGAAGTTGATACATAATTTTTTAGTCACAGATACAGCACTCGTAAACTTGCTGTTATAGATTTTTTTACACGTTTGAAATTTTTAAAAAGGAGATTCGACTTTTTTCTCTACTGTATCTTTTAGACATGAAAAAGATAAAGTAAGGATAAAAAAAAGTATCGAATCTCCTTTTCGAAAATGTCAAAAATGTCACCTGAGTACGTAAAATGCAAATTCTTTTTACACTCGTTTCGAAGAGGTTAAAAAACGTTTTCAAAAATTAGACTTGGCGCGAGCTTATATTAAAAAAAAATCTTTTTTTCGCGTCTCATTCTCGTAAACATCGCACTGGGTATTTGTTCTGGAAGTTGCGTAGGTGACGAAGGCTTTGCCTAGCAGCTATTAGCGGGGAACGATTTGGAGCCGTTACCTCGGCATCGAACAGCCGGTTTTCGAGAAAAGAAAGCGCTCGGCGCTCGCTGGAACCTTGACACGTGCTCCGCACTTTTCGCCCAGGAACTTCGCAGGAGGTCCTTGACACTTGCTCCTCGGGTGTATCACGTGCGAAGTTCACGCCGCTGGAATCCCAGCGCGCGCAGCGAAAATAATAATAATGGCCGCTGTAGCCGCTGCCGCGACCCTTTGCCTCGCTTGTGGCGCGCGTGTACACGGACGCGAACAATGGTTAGGACGGCTTTTAAATTTTAAAGGCTAAGCGCGTGCATACGCCGTTATCCTCGCGGCCGATTGGCCTCGAGATTTTCCCGCAACGACTCTCGCTACTTTTTTTTTCCTTCGAAGAAAATTGCGCGCTCCGCGCCGAGGCACCTTTCAGTGCTTCGTATAAGTAGTTTTACATAATGTTTGTCGTGGATATTAAAAGTTTTGAAATTTCGTCGTTGATTATCTCATTCTGCCCGACGTTATCGTTTAATTATTTTATTAATATCTGTTTAATCGGAATTCTTTTATTTTGGCGTTACACGCGCGTCATGTTGATGCTTATCTTTTTAAAAGGAACGTACGGTTCGTTCGAATAAAATGAGTGTGCAAAGTGGGAAACACCGATAAACGAAAGAACGGTATTTGTAGACATACTGTGATTATTTACTGTAAAAATGACCAAAAATAGCGAGTTGTAGGTTAATTACTAATTAAAAAATCACGATTATGGTAAATGGTAATGGTTGTTCTAATTTATTTTCTAACCTCAGAAATGAGAATGTTCGTTATTTTCTTGGGGCTTTATTTTTATAAAAAAAAAATTAAACGACTTGAATTTTGCCAATATTAATAAATTAATAAATGTTTACTAAACGGTAATGTATTGAAGAAATTGTGATTCATACTTTTCTCGATAAAGTCGGTTAAAAAAATCTTTAATAATTCTGGCAGTGCCGATGTTATTCGGCGCATAAAATTCGCTAGGTTCTGGGTGGGTTCTACTTAAATGGCTTAACTGCTTTTGGCTTTTAAGAAGTTTTCTAAAAAAAACAGAAGCCAGCACTCTTGCAACCATGCCAACTGCTTTGGCATAAGCCAGTGATGTCATCGACTCGGTATTAGTCATTGGTCGTACCAACGATTGTCAGTTGGCCGTTTAGTTTCGCCTCTTATCGCTTAGTCAGGTGAACGTCTGTAATTCTTATCATTTGTTATACATCGCATTGCATGAATTTCATTTTTCGTCATTAATGAATCGTAATCCTTTTTTCTCTCAAAATGAATGAATCCAAAGATTAAAAGTATAAATATTTTGTTTAATACAAGAATTTTTTAAATCTGTTCTGTACGTTGAGCACAAGTTGAAATCGAGAATATAGTATACATTTAGAGTTAGTTTTAATTAAACTTTTGTTATTAATAATGTGTATAGTATAAGTAGAACTAGTGACGCTTTAGCGAGCCGATGTAAAAAATGTTATAAAAGGGAATGACTGGATTTTAGAGGAGGGGGATTCGTTGCGTGTTATAGGGCTTAGCTAAGCTTTAGCAGAGCGAACGAGGAAACTAGGAAAGCGCCGACAGTCGCTAATGAAATTATCCCCTCTATGATAGAGGGTACGCATGTAATGCTAGCAACGAGCGGGTATTAGCTTGCGAAAATCGAGCGCGAGGCAACCCGGCACCTTTATGCCCGGCGACCTACTATACCTCATCGATCGCTCTTCAAGCACTCCAGTATAATACCTGGCTCAAAATGCACCCCTTGATTACTTTTGCCAATTATTGCAAATTTGCGTATTTTTTTTTGTATTTTCGGAGTAAGTTTTGTATGCTGTCTTATTTTTTAAAATGATTTTACAATTTTGAATTGTTTAAAATGCATACTATGATTTTTTAGTATTGCAGCTGATGACTCATTTTTATGGTGAATGTGTTAAAATTAAAAAAGAAATAAATACAAAGCGTTATTTTCGTGGCGTATTACATTTAATGCCAAAGGATACAATTTCTCCGCAATAAAATAAAATAAAATAAAATTTATAAATAAATGATCACGTGAGATACTTAACTTTTATTTTAAACCATGTCAAATTGTCACGCACACAATTTAGATACTTAAGAATTAATATAATGTATGTTATGTTTAAATAGATAAGGAAATCTTTACAAATAAGTAAACAATATTTGGTTCTTTTTAATTTACATCCACCGTCATGAACAAATCACAATGCATTTTTGTAAATAATTAAAAATTGCCGCGCGCACTTCTGATTATTTTGAAAAATAAGACACCTTCTGTATGAATGCTCAATTGTGTGGTCTCGCCGTCGGTTAAGATTTTAAAGGTCTCGTCTCGATCTATTGACTATGCACGGAGAGAATTGTTCTAGGAAAAAATGCAAAAAAATTTAAGAAAAATTACTATACTGTTATAGTAGCCCGAGGACAGACTTGAATTTCAGTAAAAATGACTAGAAAGTATAGTAATTTTAAAGTAGAAACTAACAATAATTTTTAGCATTTTCAGTTTAGTATTTAATAAAAGCACTATTAAGATACGCTGCACTACAGACATTTTACTACCTAGTATAGTAATTTTTCAGTAAACTGCGGTTAAGAAAAATAGAATACTTGTAATGTCTTTTTATTTCGAATTAATTTGATATTTATTTATTTAGTTTTAGAAACAAATTTAGTTGGTTCAACTATATCACGCTGTTAAATACATCCAATAGAAAATACTGTTGTTTTGAAATTTGAAATTTCCAAATATGTGTATCACTTTTTAGATCTACAATTTTGACTATACAACATTGCAATTTTTATAGAATTACTTGTACTTTTTCATATCAGCTGTGTTAAAATGTTCAAAATATATTAGAATTAACCAGTAAAAATCGAGTCTATCCCTCGCGTACTAGAGAATATAGTAATTCTTCATGGAACTTTTCTGCCTCGAAGGATGAGCTGCGATCGTGTTCCAGCTCTGCTTGTTTTTTGTCCAGCTCTCACAAGTCCGATTGCGTTATCGACATCTGTTCAAGATTGCGCGATATGGAAGAGAAGTACCCACTGTTTCTCCTGCGCATTAGTCCCATTATCTCATTTCGATATATTGAACATATTAACCTTCCCTTTGAAGGGGCTCTTTCGCGACTCTAGTCAGCAGTCACAATTTATAAAAGCGTATTTATTAGCAAAAATATAATTTGTAAGACCGTATTTTATTAATGTAATCACTTCGAATACATTAATAGAGATCGAGTGACATCACTGTACATAACCTCACAGGATTTGTTCCTACAGTTAGATAGCTAATAACTTCTAAGAAAGAAAGTCTACACCCTAAAAGTATTTTATGTTAGTTTGTACGAACAACAATCCTAGTAGAAAAAATCAACCAGAAATTGATGATAGTACGATTACTTGCTTACTCACAATAGTATCTGATCAGAATATGATCAATTTTCTACTCAAAATATGGAACTGTCGTTTGTAGCTTATGTTTCCATGATGATATCACAAATTGAGTTAGACTTTAGAGTCTAATTATCATATTCTCACCGGATTTTCGGGTCACTTCTGATTAACGTGCTGTTAAACGTCTGTTCAAAAGTTAATCAGAATTAATGATCCAGTCAGCAAGATGGTTAATTTTCTACCGGGGAAATAATCTCGGTAATAATTGCTAAAAGTTGTAAAGTTCTCCCTTCGTGTGTTTTGTGCAATAGCCTCCTTCACCTTGATCTTTTTTAATTAACTTCGATTGATTGTTTAAATAAAAATACATTTATATATTAAAAATATAGTACAAATTAATAGATTTACCAGTTAGTTAATAAATTTTCGCATGCTTACTTGCTTCTTATCGTTCTAACGACTGTTGTGTTCAAAGTTTCTCTACCTTTACGTTGTAGCCGTGGTTCCGTAACAACTTCTGCTTTTCGCAAACTCGCTTGTATGTAATTGTAAGCTTGGCAGATTCGTGCATTCCCACGAGTCGTGGTCAGGGTCATTTCACTTGTCATTTAGGCATTTACCTTCGAAAGTTAGATTAAAATGTCAGTTTTCTGACAAACTTTCTCAACTGCACATCTGTTTGAGATATTTTTGTTAAATTTGAAAACACCTGTTCAATGCAAAGTTTTACTTCTGACATTTTTGGCAAATTTTTACTTTCTCCTAGAGGAAGCTTTGGCACGGTAAAAAAAAGGTTTGTAAACGTATTGCATTGGTGTAAATGTGTTTTTAAAAACACATTTGAAATTAAAAAAAAAGAGCAAACATTTTTTTGAGGAAACTACCAATCTTTTGCTGCGGTTTTTTAAAACGTTCTTGATTTAAAAAAAGTTTCTGAAATCGCGCAGAAGCTATACCGAAATTCTTCCAAGTAAACAGTTGCTTACAGAATAAGTATAAATTACTTAAATTACTGGGAACTTTAATGTAAATTTGCAACAAATACTTACATAAAAGAATTTTGCAAACGTTTCAAAAAGTATTTAAGAACCATTGATTTAAAGGAATTAAACTTTTGAAAAGTACACTGAGAAAAAAATACTATTGAAACAACAGCCTCGCGCCGATAAATACGGACAACAGCCTTTTCGGTTGATTCA
>JAWWEP010058836.1:0-10207 GCA_035582995.1 Sycophila quercilanae | reverse complement strand
TTTTAAATATGCCCTATTTTTGTAACTAGGCCCCATTGGACAAAATCCTGAGACACGTGTTTATTATTTTGGTCCAAGGAATCATTCTGCAAAGTTCGAGCCAAATCCATGTCCCGGAGGGTTGATACTCCCCTTGTTAGTTTATTTTTGTAAGAATTGTGAGTGTGGTATGGTACTACTGAAAATAAACAAAGGATATACAAGAACTTTTGTTAATTTGGTAGAAAACAGTGAAGTCTAAGCTCGTTAAGTCATTTTTTCAAATTAAACCAGATATCATAAGCGGACTCAGATTTAGAGCAGATTGACAGCAAATTGCACAAACAACGTTGTACAATTTGCTGTCAGTTTGCTCTAAATCTGAGCTCGTTTATGATATCTGGTTTACTGGGTTAATTCTGAGGCAAGATTATTTACAAAATTATACAAATGTGTAACATAAAGATAAAGGCAATTAATATTAAAAGGCAACATAAATCCGTAACTTAAGTTAATTCAATGTAAATGAAAAAGAAATTGAAATTAATTGCACATATTTTTTAATACTATTTTACAACTTAGTTCTTGAAACTAACACTCTTTATAATACTTGGTAAAACACACTTTTTACTTCGCACGTAGGAATTGTAGGTTAAAGCTGATACTTCGGAATTTTACGGCTTCCCTTTTTATCACTGTTAGCTGGCCATTGAAATTTGAACCTCTCATATAAAGCAGATAGAATTTAAAGTATTAACCAAATTAGAAAAAGAAAAAAAGCCGAACTTGAAGTAAGGCGATTGACACGATAAATTCCCTGGAAACTCAATACACTCAGTCTCTTATTTTCCCTGATAAAAAATGAACGAGAGTACTATCGACTTTATCTCGAGAAAAAGAAATAAAAGCGGGCCGCTAAAATTCCGCCGATCTACCAGGGGCCGATGTAAACTGTAAGAAAACAATTCCCGCGAGGAGTGATGATGGGAAAGGAGTCGGCGCGAGGCAATAACACTGGTCCGCTTGTCTAGATTAACTCGAAAACTCGCGCCCGCTTCAATAAAGTACTGCAAACTCTCGGCGCGCATTTTTCGAGCCCGGCGCCTCGCCCCCGCCCACTTGTACCACCAGGGACTGCTCGAGCCGCTGCCCCGATGGGCGTACGTGCGTATACAACGCCAGACTCTCTCGGTGCGCCCGCGGCTCTTACATCGCTAATGAAGATTCGTGGCGTCGCTGAATTTGCAAAATAAAGATCTACGATCCGGGCACTAAGTTTCACTCAGCGACCTCCTCGCCTCCCCCGTGGCGGCCGGCCCGTTCGAATACAAATGAAAATTACGCAGCTCGCTCGTCATGGAGTGGAGGTGTAATTTTTCGCGATGCCAGTGTCACTTAGGCGTGCCACTTTGAATTTGAAGCGCGAAAAATTCTGCATCCCGATTTTTCACTGTCGCCTGGCCGTCAAATGGGTGATGTGATGCGCGAGCTCTGTGGGTGTAGCGCTTCCCTTTCACGATACGCTGAAGCTTTATAACTCGGCGAGTAATGAATGTGCGATGTAGGGATTACGTTTTATCTTGTGCTTCATTTTTTATTATTTTTGCTTTCCAATCTCTCGAAGTAACTCGGATGCTCATTTTTTAGCTTTTCTTTATTCGAGCGAAGTGAGAAAATAGCTGAGATAGTAAAAAAAAACTTTATTGATTACGTACAGGTACGTTTATTTTTGCTGCTTTATTTACGAAGCTTTTCGAATAACCAATTTCATTATTAAAATAAGGAATTAATTTGGTTGTTTAAATTAGACTGCTAATGGACAATTTTATGGTATAGATATTGGAGATTGCATCTAAAATTTATTGACAGTGAATTTTAAAGTACAGATTACAAACTTCGACTCGATAATGGTCAAACTAGAGCTAAAATTAATTCGTAAATCATTAAACATTTAGCCTCGCTTTTGTTAATTATTTAGTATTCTCACACAGGTAAAAAGTTTCTTTTTCAGTATTTTTTCATGGACGGGAGAATGACTATTGTCATGTAGAATTGGAATATTTAATAGGACGTGTTACAGCAGAACAGAGATTTTCATTACTATAAAATTCGAATATCGAATCTGCTATTGAAAGTTCGTCCCGTCATACTATTGCCTGAACGAGTAAAAATAATAGATGCGAAAGTTTTCTTTTCCATTTAGTAGATACGTTAAGAAAGCGAAAAAAAATTACTCCACTTTTAAAGTAACTATAAGTTGCGACTGCTCGATAAAATGCCTATTTTAGTGTAGGATGGCTTAGAAAAAAAATGAAACTTTCAGTTTTTCCTTATCAAACTTTTTAAATTATTCACCATAAACTTCTTTTTAAAGAAATATTAATATTGAAAAAACTAAACTGTAGAAGAAATAAAATAAAATAAAAAATATTAAGTTATGTACAAAATTAATAATAATATTGATTATTCGTCGAAAACCCTCTCCTACTAATTACAAAATGAGTGTTAAAAACAGTATAAGCTTTAAAATCAAAGTGCTATAAGAAACTTCTGTTTTAATGAATAATAAAAATTGTAAGCTTCTGGAATAAACTGCAGAGTGCACATAAATTAAGAATTAAAATTGCAAAAAGTTAATAATAATAAAGATGCAGATTATTCATCAAAAATCACATGCCTATACTGATTACAGGATGAGCGATAAAAACTTCTAGAATTAGCTATTATTAATATAAATTAGTATAAATAAAATGAAAACTATATAAGGAAGTTGCACAAAATTAATGATAGTACTCATTATTAATCAAAAATCCCATCCCTGTACTATTACTTAAAGCTTTAATATGAAAACTGATTAAATTTCGGCACGACCGATCATCGACACTAAAACCGCAGCTAAAGTTCAATTCGAATCAGTGCCCAGTGAAACGGGCACTTGAGGCGCAACGACAACAGGAAATCCAGCGAGACGCACTTGGCCGACTTTAATAGACGGAACGATCGTTTATGCGCCTCCTAACGAGTGGCAACAATAGGAAAATCATTCCTCGCTCTGCGCGACCCCCCCGAGGAGCGAACCCGGGGGCGAGCTGCTCGAACGACGCAACAGGGAGACGCGCAAGACGCTCGGGTTAAGTACAAGTCCCCCCGGGATCTTTAAGCCCGTGCCGATCTTGAGACGCATCTCGCGGGAGTGCTCCGCGCTCGGGAAGCGATAACTGCTGTCGCGGCGAACGCACTTCAACTTTTCCAATAACGCAGGCGCGGCCCCAGCTCGTTCCCGAGACCCGCAAAAACAGCGATCGATGTTAAAAAAAAAAAAAAAAATTAAATATTGGAACCTAGACCTTGCGCCAGGGGTCTAGAGCTAAAAATATTAATGCGATGCTTTACGTCGTTGCGTAAGGGATTCGCGAACGTCTGTTTTTTTTTTATAAATAGATTTTATTTTTTGACAGAGTTTAAATTTACACACTGATGTCTTTCTTTCTTTCTTTTTTTTTTTAATCTGAACATTTCGGGGGAGTTGAAGATGTAAAAGTTTATTTCAGTGAAATTTTTTATAGCAATCTGCAGGCTTTTATGACACAATGCACATAATGTTATGTTAATTATCCAAAGAATACAAAGCATTGCTATTACTTTGTTCACGCGTTGAAAACAGGTGGCACTTTTAAATTTGCCATTTACATATATTATAATATTAAATAATTAGAGTTTTATCGGATATTATTTGCTAAATTTGCCTTGCGCAGTATTTCCATTAACATTTGATAACACAAAATGTCCGTAATATTAAAAAATAAGCTCACGATTATAACAAATACATTATCCTTTGCATTATTACCGTCGTAGTTGCGAATTAAATTCAAATTAATATTTACTTTTACATTCGTTATAAAATTAAATATTAATTGTGCAAAATGAGATTATCCTCACTTCCCTAAGTAAAAACTATTAGTAATATAAATATTTCCGTGTAAATGCTGAACGTAGAAATTGAATCTATACATCTTGAAAATTATTAGATAGTTATTCAATGTGATGAAAAAAGAAGTAGGTATTCGTATAGAACCTCAAGTTTGAATCATTTGTTTGAAAGATAAACACAAAGTTATCTTGGAAGATCGAAGACTTAACTAAACGTAAACTCCTGGCACACTTATCCCTACGCCGGACGTTTTAATAAGACGAAGCAAACATCGTCTAAGTAGACAACCATCGGGGCAAACAATTGTCGCCCCAAAGTAATCGGACACATCCCGAGCACAGTCGAAACGCATGCTTGAACTTACTTGATGTCAGCAGTGCCACCAATAAAAAACCACGCGAAATTGTCAGCGTGAACAGTTGCATATTGGCTTCGATCTTCGCTCCTCCGATATTTTCTCTTCCCCCTGACTACCCCTCGAAAATCGCCCAATCGATAAACTGCTTACAGCCGCTCGAATCGCTTCGAAGAGCAACAATTCTTCTCGCTGCTCCCGTATTGTTCTATCTCGCTCATCATCGACCTCTCCCCAACCGCACTCTGTTGAATAGTGCAAGGCAGTCCAAGTCACTCGAGGGAGAGGGAGTGCCTGAGTTTCGAGCGAATCATTTTGACTAATATGATCATTGAATTTCCACACAGAGGATGAAACACGCCATGTGAAACAAATTTTCCTTGTGAATTTTATAAAAATCACCTTTAAGAGCTGGTAGCAACCGCGAACTATCGACTCCACCACATATTGTTATCCATAGTAACTTTCTGCGAATCGCACGGAGTCAAATGATTTTGACCTTATCCTTTTCGGCTGCAAAAAAAAACGGTTCCTCTTCCTCGAACTTAAGTTATGTTCTTTTAATTCGCGCGACGACCGAGAGTTGCTTCCACCGCTAAAGCGAGTACCAAAACTTCGTCGGGGCGACGAGGGTACCGGTTCACTATTTGCTCTCGCATATTTTTGGAAGAGAGGAAAAACGAGCCGAAAATCGTGGAACCGCTGGCATCCGAACTCGCGAGGACTACCGGGAGAGATGCGAGTTCCCTCGCGACTGGTTCCGAGTTCACTGCGCGCTTCCGTGACACCCGCAAGCACTGGCTCGTGCGCCGCGCCACTGGGTGCCCCCACTCCATCTGCCGGGAGCTTGCGCGAGGTGGTAAAGCTCGCGCACATCTGCGCGCGCAACCCACAATGACGATGTAACTGTATTTATCCTGGCGGGCACACTCTCCCCTGTACGTGCGAACGGCGAGCTTTTCACGCTTTTCGTATAATATAATGATTAAGAAGAAAGCTTTTGTGATTGGGAAAGAAAATTTCTTTTTTGCTGACTAATGCGAGGAAATGGAGAGCGAAAATAAATGCATGTTTTTTTTTCTTGTTATAGTTATTGCGTTTAGAACTACTAATTATTAATTACGTGGCAATACGAAACGCAGTAGTACCTTTATTGATTTGATAAAAATCTAGATGAATGGGAAATGAAAGAACAAATTGCCTGGAGAGTAATTTATAAGAGCATGACAGTTATTCCTATCTGAGCTCGTTAAAGGGTAAAATAACAATATATAATTCATTGTTGCGACTCGTGAGTTAATGCTACTGTTTAATCTAACTAGAGCGTTGAATGTAATCTAAAAGAAATTCTAATAGATTGTCTTATTATGAAATATCGATGTTATGACGTGCGAGAAACTAATCTGCATGATCAATTTTTCTTTTCTTTTCTTTTTTTTTAAACAATTGATCTATTTTTATGGTTATCACTATAACCATCAACTGGTACAGACTAGAGGGTGTCAATTTAATGACTATGATGACTATATTAGCTGTAACACGATTAACGGAGCAAACCATTTAAAGTTTGCAGAAGATTTGCAGTGACTATCTTAAGACCAGCATTTCGAACATATTTGGAAGAGTCAACCACCGAGCTTGAATCTATTTGTCGCAGGTACGCCCTCGAGCTTTCTGGCGTTTAAAGAAATCAACAAGCACGAGGCGTATACCAGAGCATTGTATAAAAGTTGACTAAAGAAAAGAATAAAGAAAGTAAAAATCAGAAACAGAGAAAATCAGAGAAGTAAACAGGCAGGGCAAGTTTTAAAAAATGCAAAGCAACTTTCTGCCATTGGCGTTCAGAATATGTATCAGTCTCAGCACTCTATCATATGCTAGAAAAAAGAAAAAAAAATTGATCGTCTGCACTAGTACAAACAAAGGAAAAGAAGAGGATAGACGCTAGTCAAGGAGAAAAAAAAATTATGCAGAAGAAACAAAAACCGATTGGGATTAGACCTCGCAAGGCCCATTAAAAGGTACTTCAAGGTTACAGTGAAAGAAACCCTCCCCACGCCATGGACAGCAATAACAGTTAACCTAAGTGGACATACAAACAAGTGGACATACAAAAATTTAACTGAGGTCATAGTATCCTCAATTTGATGAAGAAAAAAAACTGATCGCTAGATATCGAATACTGATCAAGTGGACATACAAACATTTAACTGAGGTCAGTATCCTCAATTTGACGAAGAAAAAAAAACTGATCGGTAGATATCCCAGTATATCTTAGGACACGGTCTTGCTGATAGCAGATGTGGCTCCAATATGGCGCATGGCCAAGGAGAGGACAAGCGTGTGAGAGGAACAGCAGTGGGAAAGGGCTGAAGTACCTCGGGTGCCGATAAAGGCAGAAGCTCACAAAGCGCTGCTGCAGAAATGTCAGAAAGAGTACATACAGGCTCATAAGAAGTGTCACATAAAAAGTGGATAAAGTGGAAATATGAAAGACTTGACTTCTGAGTGACTCAAGCCCTCAACGGGCATGGATACTTTGCCGCTTACTTCAGTAAATGGAAAAAGTTAACTGGACGATTTAACCTTTCAAGACGATCTGTACAAAAAACTGTACACTCTTTTGCGAGAAAACAGTGCAATCTTGCGACCAGAGAAACTAATTTCGTCTATGTTATAGAAGAGGCAGGATAACTGGGTCAAAATTACGATTTACTTAAGGTGTTGAATTACAAGAAAGTAAACAAAGGAGAGTATGGTCGTGCCAACAGCAACGGATTCAGCGCATCCAAACAAGAACGAACTAAGAAATATGCACGCAGTGCCATTGAAGTTTCCTTCGCTTTCCAGTTTTGTATAGAACCTCTGATTGAAAAGTGTACATTCACCTCCCTCATAAAAAAAAATTTAATTAAAGCAATTTAATATAACTTTCTCTTATAAAAAGAGATAGTATTAGAGCAAGGTATAAACAAAAGAGAAATGTTAAAATAATAAAATTGATGTATTAGAAATGTGAAAAAAATTTGTTTACGGAAGTAAGAGCGAAAAGTTGAAATTCTCAGTAATATAAAAACAAGAAAATGTTTATTGACTATATGCTTAGTAGAAAATAGAAACTATAAATTTTAAAAACATTTTAAAAAGTAATAAAAAGAGTAGCAGAGGAAAAAAATACACAAAGAACAAACAAGTAGGTAAGTCTTTTACGATCAATCAATTTATTACAAAAATGTAACTTTATTGTGTAATACACGTTTGACATCGGTTGTCTAACACATCAATACCATTCGCTATTTGACTTGACAAGTCAATTATTTAATTTTTATATTCTAAACATTTTCATTTTCATAATGAATTAGTACGCATACCACGATTAAATCCTTTGCTTAATACATTATAATTTAATCCATACATTGATATACTATACGTATGATATATTTTTATTTATACAAAATCTCTGTATTTACATCAATAAATTAAGTACTAAAAATTTAAAGTAATTTAAATTTAAAGTATTCAAATAATTTACGTTTTTTGGTGAACAGTAACTTAAATATTAACATCATATTGGTAGAGCTACATTTGTCGATATTACAAATGACTAAGGTGCAGATTTTAAAAAATCAATCATTTCGCAATATATCGAATTAAATAAAAATCTGATTTTTAATTTTAGTTCATTTATTACAACGCTGAACTGTTAGATTATTTGTTTTAACAATTCGCTGTACAGATTCATATTTAACATCAACGTATGATACAAACTATCAACTCTTCAAGTTCGACTTCTCAACCCTTCGATCCACAATTAAAATTAAAAATTCCATTAAACATTGCATTATCTTATTATAATATTAATGATTAGTTGCAAGACTAGGCGAATTCTTCACTGTTCTGAAATTCCACAAGCTTTACATTTGCGACTTCTAATATTTTTCATAATTTTACGTCAACGAAATAATAGCATTTTAATTTTTTTTAATATTGATAATGTACAAAACGATGTAACGAATTCCTTATAAAAATAAGTACAAGAAGTGCGTATAAAATATTCGTTATTTCGACTAGGACGTACGAGTATTATGATTAACTTTCGATAAGTTTGGTATATCTTCAATGCTTTTTATGTATAACCGTAATTGACACCCATTACATTGACGACTAATTAAATATTATTTGAATATCTATTAAATAATCAATGCTCTATTTTAAGAGTATAAAAACAGTTTAACAGTAATTATTTAACAATAACTTTTAAAGAAAATTAAATAAGGTCATAGTGTCAATTTTATTTCCGAATATGTCGAATTTCACAGTGATAAATTTTCATGCATTATGGATTTGGATGTAACTGAAGTTCCAATTTCGATCGTGCATTCATTTAAATGGTTTAAATGTAGTAAAGTATCGTAATGTAGTACTAAATATTATACAAAAATTACAAATTGTTGTGACCAAACGTGTTAACAATTCATCTCAACGCATTAAAACACGTACATTCAGTTCTTAAGTTATAATATTTATACCGATTGTTTTCTTTTCTAAGTTTGTTTATATACGCAATAATAGCTTTTTGTTAACATATTCATATACATATCCGATTCGATATATTTACAATATATATATTACGTGCTCGTCGCTTATTTTACGATGTTTTTTTTATAAGAATGTATCTCTGTTGTATAAAACTTTCACCCACATCCTGCTGTATATGATTACGCAGAAAGACTGCTTTATTAAAATTTATGTTGATACTAATTTGTACCTTCATGAATTGATGCCAGTGTTGCGCTAAAAATGTTTAAATTTCTTTGTTAATTAACAAAATAGAAAGGTATTCTTTTAGAAAAAAACTTTCATTTAAGTATTTAAAACAAGATTTTAAGAGGACTTCGTACAAATTACTGTTATTTAAAATTATAAAAATATTTGAATAATGTAAAAGTTCTCTTAAAATTTTAATCTCTAAGGAATAGAAGTACTTGATTTTCTCACAATATCAGAACTTCAGATGTACCAAAGTATTGTGGCAGCAACGTTGATCAAAAGGAAAACAAAACTGGACCTCAGTTGGTTACCTGAATTGCCATCTGAAAAAAAAAATAATTTCAACATTAACTAATGGATTATCAAGCAAATACTTACAAATTTAAAAAATTCAAATTTCAGATATTCTAACGTTATATATAATCCAAGAATAAACCGTATCATAATTTATTTTTTGATACGCCGTGCGCAAAGACACGATTTTGCGCACGCCGCCGTAACCTCGACGTCGTAAAATTGCGCCTTGCACACGTTGTATCAAAAAATACGGTTCGGCACATGTGCGAGGATGTGATTTTAGCCTCGTGTGACCTTTTCGCACTCGCTTCGCTCGTGCGCAAACATCACACGAGGCTAAAAAATCACATTCCCGCACATGTATCGAAATATACTAATTATTAATTGTATGATTACGTAGATTTTGTGCGACATTTTTATTAAGGGGGAATAGTGATAAAAATTTTTCTCAAGGGTAGTTCTTATAGATAAAATTGTAATAGCATATTCAAATATATCTGCATATTATTTAATATTATTATTCTAATAGCCATTTAATTTTTTTTTAATCTTATTTACTGTAAATATTTAAAATTTGAGTGATATTTAACTGATAAAAGATTAAAAAAAAACTGGGTGCTCAGGTTTAATAGTTGGCTACAGCAAAATTTGAAAGCAAAATTAAGTCCATTAATAGAATTCTCTTTGCATGGAACTTTCTAATGGATAATTGAAAACTCACTTAAGAAATAGTACATTTCGATACAAGTGCGAGAATGTGATTTTTAGCCTCGTGTGACGTTTGCGCACGAGCGAAGCAAAATCACCTCCTCGCTCATGTATCGAACAGTATTTTTTGATACAACGTGTGCAAGATACGATTTTGCGAAGCTGAT
>JAWWEP010058825.1:0-10208 GCA_035582995.1 Sycophila quercilanae | reverse complement strand
ACTAGTGAACACGAGGCACCGTGCAGTGTTGTCAAGTCTCTAGCAACTATGGCGGTCAAATGAGAGTCGAGCGCGATATATAAGAATAAACTATAAATGAAATTTTAAACTGTGAACTTGAAAAGCCAAACATATTATAAATGTTAAACTGTGATGTTAATTTGTACGAGCAATTATAGCAGTATCTTATAAATGAAATGATTCAATAACAAGACACTAAATTGTACGCAAGTTGCAAGCTCGAATGATTACTCTATATATCTCACTTTTTTCGCTTTTATTGCCTCATCATTCATTCTTTCTTTCTCTTCGCTCGATCGCTCGACACTCCTCCGATTTGACTTCGTATTTTCCGTGAAATACAAGTCCTATTCCTTAACGATGTTGTTCATTGAATAAAATGAAATAAAACGTCGCGATAAATTCTGCAGCGCCGTAAATAAAAAGAGAACAGCCGGCAAACGGTAAAACTCTGTTAGAAGCAATCTCGCGTAACGGCGGCGAAGCACCGGTGCTCCCAAGACGAAGTACACCTTGACCATTAAACAATTACTCGTCGTAAGTGCCAAGAAAAAAGTCGGGAAAGAGCGCAGGTACAGGGTAGCGGGGGCCGACGCCCCCAGGACAGAGACAAAGAACGTGAGAGCCACGGCTTTGTCCGCGGGACACCCGGCGCCACGGCTCGTTGGTAAATAACAATAAAACTCTATTAAATGTGCCGCTGCACGAAGTTGGCCCGCGGCCAGTGCCCGAAGGCGAACATACCGGGCCGATTATTCGGCTCGCACCGTATATACGCACGCGGCCGGGCCGAGCGGCGCATTCCCCCCAACCCCCCCCCCCCCGTCCCCTCGAAAACGCAGCGACGCGAATGATGTATGCGTGTGGCGGACAAAGCGGACTTCTGTATAATTGGAGATTTCGCGCTCGCGCGCCTCACTGGAATTTTTGAGTCGTGCAATGGCCGAGGCTGCCCGCGCGCTTCGGCGAATCACTCGACTCCATTGATCGGGTTACTCTCGCTGCGCAATGCCTGTGCGTGTCGCTGGCAAATTTCGTTCGGATGTAAACATTTTCTGGATTTTAGTATAATTTTGATGAAATTTGCTCGCTAACCGTGCGGCCGGCTGGTTTTATGATAATTTGGTCAGCTTCGTTGTTGATACCGTGACATTGTTAGATATAGTTACCTAAGGATGAGCGTAAATTGACGAGATAAATTTGAAGATAAATTTTTCGAAGTATTTCACAGGTGAAAAATTAAAGAATTAACCATAGAAATTATCGCAATACGATTAGTTTTCTAACGATTGACCAACTTATAGTTAAATTTCTCACTGAAACTTTGATACTGGCGACGGTTTCTCGTCAGAATATAATCAGCATTCTAGTAAAAAATATGGTAACTAACGTTTAGTTTTTAACAATGACGACATAGGAATGCAGCAGATGATAAGGTATATCCGACAGTATCATATTGCATCGTGTATGCTGACTTCACAAATAATGATCTGATTTTCGGCTAATTTTTGATCAACATATGTTTAGATATCTAGTCAATAATTAATCAGAATTAATATACCGATCGGAAAAGACGGTTAATTTTCTAGTAGGGATCGTTAAATGTATGTAATACGTCATTAAATAAAGATTATTTAATCGTTCAAATCACAAATTTATATTACTTACGCAGATTTTTCTCAAATTTATTTCTTATGTACCCAGTCCGAGTGGAAGCCCGCGATAAACTCGATTTCATTTTAACACCATATAATTCGTTTCCGCTCAATTTTCACTTATTTATACTTTGGCACGTATACCGATGTCGATAAGAAATGATTATTCTTACCAAACGGACCTCTAATCTTAAGCTACAACCTTCCTTATACCCTGTATCTCTGAGTAAAAAAGAGGGGAGGAGCAAAGTTAGCACAGAAGAAAATTAAATCAATAAAATGTAGGTGAAGTTCATTCTTTATGCGAAAATTTTCACGGCTACGGAAAGAAAGAACATCGATCCTACTTCCACTATGAGATAGCATCGGCTCTTTAACTTCCTTCCATTTTTACCCTCACAGACGGGCATCGTGACCGACGGCGGGACTAGTCCGTGATTGCGCGTCTGCGCGCGGTTGCGTGAGTCTTAAGGGATGAAAGGATTTGGCTCCTACGTATTTTGCCTCTAATCCGCACCAGCTCCTTCCTTTCTGCCTTCTTTTCTTCGGAAGGAGGCGCCGAAGACAGGAGAAGCGGGCGAAAAAGTTGCGACGGTAAAAGTCGACGCCCGGAAGAGGCATTCAAACCTCGTGCTCTACGAGACGATTTAAGTCGACAGATTTAGGCGATTTTCGAAGCGGAGATTAAGGAATGTTCCGGAGGGAGAGGGGAGAGTCTTACCGATATTTCCCAGCTTCTGACCCCTTTTCCCCTGAAGAACATCGCCTTTTGTAATGTAAACGCCGGGATAAAGGTCTTTACGGACATCGGCATTAATATTTGATTTTTCCGTGCCCTTATTTCGAGTCACGATAAAAGCTCACTTGAAACTTCTCATAGTATTCAAAAGAAATAAATAAAAGAAATCCAATGTGTGTGTGATTTTTTTTAGTTCTCTGTATCAAAACCTTTACGAAAACAGTTTCAACTCTCTTTAATAATCTTATTTTTATTTAAAAAATTCCAATTATAATGTGCGTTAATAGAATTCTCTGAAATGTTTTCGACATATTTATTAACAAATATCAATTACATAGCAAAGGTAATAAAAAACAATCGATGAAGTATGCGAAGCATTCAATCGGAGCGTTTAAAGTGATTTTCCAAATAAACAAAAAGAAAAATAACATTCTTTGATTCCAGTGCACTGCTCAACTGTTGCAATAAAACTGCAAAATTTAGTATTGGGTGCGTGCAAAATCAATCAACCGGATTATCAGCTTCGAGCTACGCCAATAACCTCCTGGTCACCGCAGAGATCTCAACGTTTTTGAATGCAGCGGTGTAGTACTAGATTTACGCGAGATCAGAGGAACACAAAACATGCCAAGAGTTTTGTAAGTGTTCATTTTTATTGCATCTTTCATGATTCTATCGTAATTCGGCATGGGGATTATATAGTTCACTCATAAAAGTTGAAATGTGTTCGAAAGTTAAACTTTATTAAATTTGGCACATTTGAAGAACGTTCACCTCTGTAGAATTCTTTCTCGAAAGATTTTCGAGACTTGTTGAATTTTATTTCTAAAGGGTTATATATTAAATATCGATGTTAAATGTGTCTGATCATATCGATACTCTATCTACTAGCACTGTATGTCACATTTAAAATGTAGTTACAAAGAGATTGTGTGCCGACTCTTCGATTTTAATGACATCTGACCTGGTCGGTACCTTATCTATATAAATTGCATTTCACCTTCAAAATATAATCGCAACAGAAACTCTGCCTCGACGATGGCTCGATTTTAATTTTGTCTGACCTTATCGGCACCTTAACTACTTACACTGAGTTTCATCTTCAACATATAGGTCCAAAAAAGACCTTGTCTCGATTTTATCATTATCTGACCTGATCGACACCTTATCTACTTTTGATGACTATATCACCTTCAAAATAAAGTTACTAAAAAGACTGTCATAAGTCTCAAAGTTACCTCCAGTAAATCAATTTAAATATCTGCATGCGATTTTAAACTAATTTTTAACACTTTTTTATTTTCAACAAAGATTCCTCGGGGGCTCGAAAGTTCTCGAAAAGCAGCAACTAGCACCAGAAAAAGTGTACATGAACACACTAAAAGGGGAAAGCAGATAAGTAGCTCCTCCACTCTCCACCGGGCTCACGAAGAAAATCCACGATCGCTAATCGTTTGGCCAAGTTAGCCGGCGAACGCTGGCTTTGCCGTCGTCCCACCTCTGATTCTATCATCCAGAGAAATGGTGACGACTAGAATGCGGCCCCCTGCACCTGTTGCTGCGCGTCGTGTCAACCGGTGCGTCGAGAACTTCTCGTGCGGGGTCTCCTCGTCTCGAAAGTCCATTATTAAAATACATTGGTTCGAGGGGCATTGTTTGTACCGCTTCCTTCGAGAGCACCGGGCCAACTCGCTAATGAATAATAAACGGGCTTGATTGATTTCGAGCGGCGCGTCGAGTGTCTACGAGACTCACCCTCGAAAACGCGAAGCTCCTTTCCCTTTGGAGAATGGTAAATAATTAACCTAACTGATGGATATTCCGAGTTGGAGGAACGAGCGATCTCGACGCTGAGTCTCTATACACTCCGTTCGAGTGCTCGCTGCCTCTAATTGAATGTAGCTGTGTGCAATCTATGCGTTGATTAAAATGAACTTTGAATATTGATTCCTTGATTGAATTACCCGCCAGTCGCTTTAATTTTGCCGCTTAAAATTTTATGATCACTCGTAATGGAAACAGTGTGAACTTATAAGAGATGATTTAGTATTATGTATATATGCGAAATAAAATATCATTTATTCTGAAAGGAATTATGGATCTTGTCCTATAGTATAGTTGACATACGTGACAGTAGATAAATACGAGTATGGTCAGACATCATTTAATTTTGTATGAATATTTTATTTTTACCTCATCAGCTGACTCTTTAATTATGTAGTTTGCACGTCAATTGTCTCACAAATTGACATGTTATTTTTGTGGTTTCATGCTTCTCTCACTTTTACCGTTACTTTTACTCCAGTCGTCTTCGTACTGTTGTATTTAATGGGTGCAAACAATGAATAAAAACACTTTTCTTTATACTTAACTCTTTAATGTTTAATTGTAATTATAATAATATACTTTATAAAAAATTCTATTATCTATTTCTTTTCTTAACGATTCTTTCTTTCTACACCACGAGGACCTTTTAACAACTTTTCTTTCTCGATCATTCTTCTAGCCTCGTTTACAATAATATGCGTTTAGTCTCATTTAGGTTTGTCTACAATCTATATGAATGATTTTAGCGTTACACAACACTCCCCCTCGCTAAAATCATTCAAACCTAATAATGATCTAAACTTATTGAATGTAATAAAAGGTAAACCTTTGGTAAAGATATCTGCTTGTTGATTACAACTTTCAATAAAAATTAAGTTTATACTTTTCTTTTTGTAATTATCAGAAATAAAATTATATTTAATATCAATATGTTTTACACGTTTATTATTAGATGGATTTTTAATTATAGAAATACATCCCTGATTATCCTCATAAAATGTTACGCACTTTACATTGATGTGAAAATCTTTTAACAGTTTCTTCAACCACAAACCCTCACTTACTGCTGTACAAAGAGCAACTAATTCTGCTTCTGTTGTTGATAAAGAGACACAATTTTGCTTACGCGTTGCCCACATTACAGTATTATCGCATATCTTAAAAATAAATCCTGTTACAGACTTTCTATCAGACAAATCGCCGCCATAATCTGAATCAACAAAACATATTAAATTTTCTTTAATGTTAGATCTAGTATATGTTAAAGCATAATTATTTGTCCCCTTTAAATATTTAAATACCCTTTTCAAATATTCCCATATTTTATCTGATGCTTTATCCTGAAATCGACTAAAATAATTCAAAGCAAAACATATATCAGGCCTTGTCCCTAACATAAGATACATTAAACAACCTATCATTTCTCTATATGGCCTTTTAGTTAAATGTATTTTATCCAAACATTGATCAATTTGTAATTTAGGTTCAATTGGTATATTAGATATTTTACAATCACTCAAATTAAAACGTTTCAAAATTGCATTGATGTATTTTGTTTGACTTAATTTTAAAATACCTGCTTCTCTATCGTATTTAATTTCTAATCCCAAAAAATGATTAAGTTCTCCTTTGTCCTTCATTTTAAATCGTTTCATCAGTTTAAGTTTAATTTCATCAATTACTCTCAAATTTGGTCCGGATAAAATAATGTCGTCTACATAAATAAGTAGATATACTATCTTGTCTTCAACGTTTAAAATATATACACAAAAGTCATTTTCGGATCTCACAAATCCTAATTCTAATAAATAGGCATCTATTTCTTCATACCAACATTTTGATGATTCTGGAAGTCCATATAATGATTTTATTAACTTCAAAACTTTACCTTGTGTACAATTAACACCTTCCGGTGGGTAAATGTAAGTATCACTATTTAAAGTCCCATAGAGGAACGCGGTTTTTACATCAAGTTGTCGAAAATAATATTTTAATTGATTACCAATAACTAAAAATACTCTTATAGTAACCATTTTTGCAACGGGGGAATAAATGTCATCAAAATTAATTCCTTCTTGCTGGAAACCCCGTACCACTAACCTGGCCTTATATTTAAATTCGTTTTTCTCTTCTAAATCTTTGTACGCAAATACCCATTTAGTATCTAAAATTTTAGCATTAGTTGGTTTATTTACCTCAATCCAAGTTTTATTTTCTTTTATCGAATTTAATTCTCTATTTACGGCTTCTAACCATAATCTCTTATCATGCCTATCATTCAATTCTTTATAACTCTTTGGTACATCATTGACAAAATTTGCACTGAAGGCCATGTACATTTCATAATCTTCATATCGTTTAGGGAGCTTAACTATTCGTTTTCTATCATCTCGAATCAATGTTTCATTCTCGTTTTTATTTTTATCTTTAGACTCTACCTCCTTTTCAACATTCTTTTTATTCTCTTTTTCTTCTTCTTCATTAAGATCATTATTTTTTTCATCTCCTATTTCATTTTCTATAGTTACATAAGTTTTCTTAAAGTGAAATTCATTTTCATCAAATTGAACATCTCGTGATATAATTATTTTGTTTGATTCTAAATTCCATAACCTATAGCCCGTTTGTGAATATCCAATCATTATACATTTATCAGTCTTTTTGTCAAACTTATCTCTAAACTGCTTCGGAACAAGACTATATGCTGTACATCCAAATACACGCAAATTACTTACATTTGGTTTCTTTTCATACCATATTTCTGCCGGTGTAATATCTAGGTTCCTACTTGGCGATCTATTCATCAAATAGTTTGCAACCCTTATAGCTTCACCCCAAAAATACTTAGGAACTCTTGATTCATCAATCATTGCTCGTGCTCTTTCTACTAGACTACGATTCATACGCTCTGCCTTCCCATTCTGTTGGGGATTATAAGGCACAGTATAATCTAAAATTATTCCCTTATCTTTGCAAAATTCTTTTAATCTATTTGAAATATATTCACCTCCACCATCACATCTAAATTTAGAAATACTTGTATTAAATTTTGACTGCACCATATTAACATATTCTTTAAATTTTTCAAAAACTTCACTCTTATGTTTTAATAAATATACTACAGTAAAATTTGAATAATCATCAATAAATGTTACAAAGTAACTGTAACCATCGAAAGTTTCCTGAGCTACTGGACCACACACATCTGAGTGTATAATTTCTAAAACTCTCTTTGATTTTGTTCTTTCTCCGTAAGTCAATTTTGACATTTTTCCATTCACACATGGTTCACAGAACTGCACGTCACTAATTTTAATGTTTTTCTCCAAACCATCTACTAAATTATTTTTTATTAAAATTTTTAAATTTGAAAAACCTATATGACCATATCGTCTGTGTAATCTGTTAAAACTATCATCAACCTTTTCAATATTTAAACATTCTGGCTTTGATACGAGAAACGATATTTCATATAAGCTATTCATTTTCCCTGACATTATTAAGCCGTATTCATTAGACAATAACTTTACACATCCATTTTCAAAAATCACAGATATATTCGCAGTATCTAATTTCTTTACAGAAAGTAAATTTTTTCTTAAATTTGGCACATAAAGAACATTTTTTAACGTATATCGGATTCTCTCATTATTTACAATTGAATATGCTTCAACGTTGCCTACACCAATCGCTAATAAGTAATTATCATTTTCAGCAATAGCAATTTTCAATGGATTTCTTAACATTATTAAGTTAGTAAAATGAGATTTATTGTTGATCATATGATCTGTACAACCCGAATCAATTAAAAAGTTTAATTTATCTTCAGACTTATCTTTAAAACTCTCATCATTTACCTGTCCTAAAAATACTATCCTTTTCTCTTCGCTTTCTTCAGTTTCACTGTGACTAACGTTATCTTGATCTTGATGTTGTGTTCTTGATGAATTCTGCACATAGTGGCTTCCTCGATTAGCTTGTCCACAGCTAGGCTCATTTTGGTTATTTGTTGATTGATTTTCATTCCGTGTAAAATTTCTGCCTCTATAATTTGTGGCATTTCCTCTGTAGTTTCCACGAAAACTGTTTGTAGAGTAATTACCTCGAAAATATCCTCTGTTTTGGTTATATTGTCCTGGAGTATGTCTTGAGTCACTTTGGGTATTATTGGAATAATTTCTTCCTTGGTTAGTCGAACTTAACCTCATCTGATCAAACTGACCTGTCAACGATCCTCTACTTTGTCTTTGATGTTTCTTTGGGCAATCTTTCTGAAGATGTTTCGTATCGCCACAAATATAGCAACATTTTTGTATCATAAAAGCTGTTTGATTTTGTGCATGTAATCTACGTTCATTATTTACAACTTTTCTTTTATCGAACTCAAACAAGAGTTTAGTTTTCACATCTGCATATTTTATATCCTTTGTATTTTCTAAAATAGCGACCACTGTGTCATACGATTTTGGTAAACTAATTAACAAATTACATATTTTATCTTCGTCTTTGATTTCAGCACCTGTTGCTTTCAATTTTCTTATTAGGTCTTCGTATCCCAAAATATGTTTTTCTAGATCTTCTCCTTCATTCATTTTCATTGATAATATTTTCCTTTTCAAGTATATTTGATCTGGTAAACTTTTTTTTTCATATCTACTTTTTAATGCTGTCCACATTTCATATGCTGATTTTTTGTCTCGTAAATATTCCAATTGTGAATCGTCAACGCACTGCACTATCAAAGATTTTGCTTTGTTGTCCGCCTTTTCGTGAGCTTTCTTTTTCTCGTCATTTAAAGTCGTTACATCCGTTTCCTCTTCCACTTTATCACTGCATGAATTTTCTGCTAATATCATTGTTATTCTGAACTTCCAATTATGATAATTTTTCCCATTCAATGGTTCAATATTATATTTAGTCTTTTCTTGAATTATTCCTGCCATTTTCTTTTTTTTTTTCTCTTTACTTTTTACTGGGTCCCGTAACCTGTTGTATTTAATGGGTGCAAACAATGAATAAAACACTTTTCTTTATACTTAACTCTTTAATGTTTAATTGTAATTATAATAATATATTTTATAAAAAATTCTATTATCTATTTCTTTTCTTAACGATTCTTTTCTTTCTACGCCACGAGGACCTTCTTAACAACTTTTCTTTCTCGACTATTCTTCTAGCCTCGTTTTCAATAATATGCGCTTAGTCTCATTTAGGTTTGTCTACAATCTATATGAATGATTTTAGCGTTACACAACATAAATAAATAAATAAACAAATAAATGACCAATTTATCGTTTTTCAAAATGTATTTTTAACCTTTAGACGGCCGGAAAACCAATATATTGGCGCGCCCTCTGATCGACACTTTCCCTATGATCATTCAGTGATATAAGATACCTATTTTACCGGTTTTCTATGGGCTATATGCCACCTAAAATCCCGGCCGTCTAGAGGTTAATTATTTACTTAAGATTTGTATGTTATTAAGGTTTACGTTTATTTGTTATAAATAATTGATTTGTTTTGTATTCATTAATTTCGATCTTGAAGCTATTTTATTGTTTTTGGAAAATTTGGAAATTTTCTATTTATCGCAATTTAAAAAAAATGATTTTACTAGCATTTGTTTGTCTTATAACATTTGCAGATATCTCTATGAGAAAGCATTGTGCCAGTACAGTTGACAGCGTTTTTTTTTTTTAAATTTTCAACCTTATTTTTTCCATATACCTATGTAGTTTTCCAAAAAAAGTGACTAATATACTTTGTAACGGGGTGAAAATCCCGGCGAACCAATATTCCCCGGGTGGTGTGGAGCACACACGAGTGCCCCGGAGGCCTTACATCGGGGTGCGCGCGAGCACCCGACGGCGACTTTCCAAGTCGCCACGGCCCGTTTACAACGCGAGAGCACGCCTGTGCTCCCGCTTGTACTCGCGTGCTTCGGTGGTGTGTGCGTGTCACAC
>JAWWEP010058804.1:0-10209 GCA_035582995.1 Sycophila quercilanae | reverse complement strand
AAAATAGACTTAGTAGAATAGAATAGATACCATATAGCGTTGCCCTATGTTGTTTTAAAAGCGAATTTTTCGCATTTGGCCAACTTACCCCGTAGGCCAACCTGCCCCGGTCTCCCCTAATTTAAAGAACCCATTTACTTGGTACTACTTACAGAAATATTTTGTTGGATTTACTATTTTTTTTTTCACTGTACCAAAATCATTGCGATAATCTAAAGTTTCCGATAAATCTAAACTATTCAAAGTATTTTCACGCTACAAAAAATGTTTTATTCGGTAGATCAATATACTTATTTCTACAAAATTCATCAAACATGCGTGATCTAAGTTTCACCCTTGCAGGAACTCGTGCTCTCAGTCAATTGATATATCATAAAATGTATATAATGAATTGAGAAAATTGTATTGGAACGAGCTTAAACTACTTCGAAGTAGATAAAGGTCGCGGTAGGCAAGCCGAGAGTAAAGAGCGAGAGAGAGAGAGAGAGAGATGTCGTGCGTGCAATTGAAAGCATTGGCTTATGCGACAAAGTGCAATCCCTTCCGAATGATAGCTGTCAATAAAATTTTTAACAGTAAAATATTATTAAAGCGGTATAGTTCTGGATTCTGATATAATAAGTTCTCATGAGATAACACGTTCTATTTGTTTATTTTAATGTGACAGAGAGCAATACATCCGGAACGAATGAAATTTCGATAGAAATTTAAACTGGCAGCGTTCCAGCATGTCCGAAAATAGAAAAAAAAATTAACATGAAACTTTACCAAAGTGGATTTATACATTGTACCGTGAAACTTGAAACTCTGCATATTGCAGTGTGCTTAAACTTTTTTCTGCGTTGCTTTTATTAAACTTTTACTTTACTCAATACGAAATTACAGAGAAATTCTATACTACTTGCAGATTATTTAATTTAAATTTTAATACTTAATTATCCACGGATAAAGAAAAATGTACTATAACAGCTAATAAAGAAAATTTTGTTTATACACTCTGTTAATATTCAATTAAAACTAAAGTTTTTTTATTAAATAGTTATTTCGTAAATATATAAATTATGTGCTACTAATTTTTTTTTCGGAGACAATAAGCCTTGCCCTCTAAAATCCACTCAGTGAAAATTCTCAATATGCACTGACTTTCAGTGAAAAGTGTGCAACTGAAAGATTCAGTTGCGCACTTATCACTGTCTTTTAGTGTATATACACTGAAAGACAGTGAATTCTCATTATTTTCACTGGATGGATTTTAGAGAGTGACGGCGACCGTCATTTGCGTCGAAAAAAAAAGCCTGTCGAGAAACAAAGAGGAAATGACGCTCGACCTCGGCCCTCGCTTCTTCATCATCGAAGCTCATCATCGGAAGCGCGAGGGTGACACCACGCGTGAAGAATTTTCGCCGATATTGCGTTTGATTACTGTGGGCAATTGTTCGGACTGACGCCATCGGGATTGAAATTGACGGAGGGAATTTTAGGACTGGACTCTCGCGCAATTATTGTTATTTTTATAGCAAAATCGGACTGACAACCTTCGAAGCTTTGCGATTAGTATGTATAAATATTGAACGGGCATTGAAGTTTGCGAGCTACCGGGCCTGTCTATAGGTTCAATTGCGTCATTGTGCGCGATTTAACTTCGACCATGCACTTTCAATTTTATGGACGTATTCAGCCAAAATAATAGCTACACCATAAAATTCGTACGTTTATACCACATACATTCACTTAACTACAAATATATATATGTACATATATACATTTATGGTACATATGTACCTGTATATAACGAAGGCGCTCTAATAGGTCTGAAAACCACATTCTCGCAGTAGTGTCGAAATGTACTATTTGAATATTCCACAACGAAAAATTAAACGGAGAAAAATTCTCTACTAAAAATGAAATAATCGTCACAGTATTGACAAATTAGAATCGTTTCTTGCGAAATTTTTTTACAATTACCTTAGTTTAGATATCAATTTATAACGTTAAATTGTATGTATTTTACAATTAGCCTAAGAAATAAATAAATAAATAACTCTGACAAAATATCGCTACAGCTCTTGTAAATTTTAATTGTAATTTTTCGCACAACGTCAGTCTGTAAAATTTACTGTTGTAACGTTTAGCATAGATCTTTTCACTAATCTGTGCACTATAAGGATTTTTTTCTCCTAAGTAAATTTGAGAACAATACAATGATCAATGGATCGATCAGCAGCGCTTAACAATCGGCATTTAATAAAATAAAACCGGAAAAATCGAGTCATCCGCGGAAAAAGGGACGCTATAAATATCCTCAAGCACATCCTCCGACCTCTCCGGCAAACAAGCAAATAAAAAATTGAAACTGATCGACCATAAGCAATAATACCCCGTTCCCTAATCCGCCGGCAATCGCCGAGCGAACGCGCAGCGTACACCAGCCCCCGAAAAATCGTACAGTCACCGTGACAACCGATCGAGGGGAGTTCAATCAATCAACGCGCGCTCCGCTCGTTGTCCCCCATCAGGGAGGGACGCGACCTCATGACGTCGCCCACGAGGCGTCGAGGCACATCCGCTCGATTAGTCACGGCCGCGTACACTTTTGTAGATCCTGCGAGAGGATCCAGCGCACGTGCCTTTCTCGTTTGCTCTCCTCCGCTGACTCTTCTCTCACTTACCCTTTAAAATTTCGACCTTCAAGTTTGCACGGGGAAAGTTTGAAGAATGAACTTTAATTTCGACGGAGTGTCAGTTAAACAAGGCTTTTAAGGTTTTAGCAAGAATAAGAGAGCTTCTATTTTCTTTTATGTAATTTTATTGTCCTTCTTAATTTGCAGAGAAGAATTTTAACGGAATACATAGATTAATCTTCTTTTCTTCTGTTTTACGCGCGGTACGAAGGTTTTGACGTACAGATATATAAAGTTTTACGGAAACGCGGTGTATGAGGCCAATTTTTTTTTCTTACAGCACTGTTCGGTGTAACAGAGAGGCTTAACAAAGTTGTGTCTCGATGTTGAACCGTCGAGGGTAAAGAAATCGATGAGCTTCGGCGATTTTAAAACTCGAGTAACGCGATGTAAGATTTACTTGACAAAAGGATAAAAGCAACTATACTGTCATTGCAGATAAATTACCTCCGCAATCTTTACAAAGCTCCCCTACGGCAAAGAGCGGGTAGTCTTTAAAAGACACCGTCGGGGGGAGGCAATTCGCGGGGAATAACGACCGTATGTAGATAATAGTAGACACTTCGGACATTTCAGCATCATCTCACGGCTTTATTTACGTTTATTTCGGGACGCAAAATCGCGAGCAGCTGCCGCCGGCGATGAATCATTGCTTAGCCGCAGGATAGGTGCACGCCGCTGGAATGCATCCAAAATCGCGTCACCTGACGCGAGCTTAACCAGCACTATAGCTAAAAGCTCCGTTAGCTCATGTACACTCTATAAATCTGAATTACTAGTGAAAACTCTGCGATTTCACTATAACCTTATGTAAATATAGTCACATATTCTTAGTGATAAGAAAAGTTAAGAAATTTAACCTGCAATGTATCACTATATACATGAAATATTTCTCTAATTCAGATTTAGAGAGCATTACATTCGTTCTTTTATTTATTTATTGTTTTCTTTTCTTTTTTTTTAATTTTATTTATTTTTTAAGCGTTAGCTCGGAATCTACGAGCAAAGGGGTAGAAGGGAAGTGGGACGACGGACAGGAGAAGGGTGCGCTCCTCCTGACCCGAATCGAGGACGCGTCGTGCGTTCATTTCTCTCAGCCCGGTGGGTTCTGCAATCTCCGTCGGATCGGTCGCATTAGTGCGTTACGTAATTTCTGGCTCTTGAGATGCGTCGATCGATAACACACTCCTCTCATCGCGAGGCTCGCTCTGCAAAAAAAAAAAAAAAACAAGTAGGATACAAAGAGGGCGGTGAAAGACGCGCGATTCTTTTTTTAAATCGTCATCGATCGACGCGGGTAACCTACTCGTAAAAAAGAAGAAGCATATATCAATCGAAACGGCACGAGGAAAATTTACTCCTTTTTATTTTCCTTTTTTTTTCAAAGCACATGTCTCCGGCTACGAGAGATAAATTTTAGTGGCGTAGACATAATGCACTGCTGTATGGGACCGTAAGAAGCGAATTAATTTTTAGGTCGTTACAGAGCGAATTTCCAATATCGCTGGAGAAAAGAAAATGATGCTATCAGAATTTTACGATCGAGGTTAACGCAAGTTCTATACTGTATACACGTGCAATACAATTTTGTACGCGCTCAAGAAGCGAAGGTTTATTTTTAGAAACTATTCGCACTATCACGAAAGCTATAAAAAATAGTTATGATTTTAATAATAATAATTTTACGACTTTTCTGCTGAAACTAAAATTTCTAAAATTAGCGTCAAGCACGAAAAGGTTGTTTTCGATTTCGATAGCCGCGTGTGAGCCTCTGAATGAAACTTTTACTGTTATTAAAATTTGCAACGGCATCTCTGTTATTCTGCTGGTAAAACAAACCGCGTCAATGCATGCAAAAAGTGTGACAAGCCATTCACGTGGGCGTCGTGCGATAAGTCCAATAATGAACGGTGTCAATTGACTTACGTAAACTACATTAACCTAATTTTTCTTATTCAGGCTTCTACGTATTTAAAAGCAGAAATAATTATAAGTCCGATTTGAGAGCTTTTTTACAGCTGCTAATATTATTTTACCCACTACGTTTCGGATTTAAAGTTTTTTTTACAATAAAACAATTGCTTGCAGATGTAAACGAAATAAACATTAATTCGCACCGCAGAAACTCTTTTAATATGAAAAAATAAACAAATCCAAAAGATATCATCCATTAATTTAAATGAATTAAGTTACAGTAGGTCACCTTAAGTTCAATTACTCTTTTATATTCTGAGAGAAAAGTACCAATCATCTCAAAAGTATAATTAATAAATAAATTAATTAATTGATTGATTCATTCATTCATTCACAATTTTAAGAAAATACTAATTTACTATATAGAAACCCAATCTTCCCACATAAACTCGACCTAAAAGACAATCGACGGAAAAAAATCGCGAAGCCCCGGTTCTCCGCGCCGCTGGAAGCCTTACCGAGTAAACGCCGGCGAGGAGCTCACCAGCGCGTGCCGAGGCACCAGTTGGCGGTGCCACCCCCGAACCACCACCAGACCTCGAAGTTGATCCACTTGATGGGCACCAGGAGCCAGACGAGCCTGCTGACGGCGCAAAGGGCGTCGCCGAGGCCGCGCACCTCGGACTTGCCGGCGAGCAGGTCGTGGAGGCGCGAAGCCGCGAGCGCCATCGTCGTCGCGTCGCCGCGAGAGCGGGACTGTAGGACAGGCGCGAGGCGCACGTCGCCGTCGCTCGCGCCCAACGCACGTGACCCCCGCGGACATCATCCTCGAGCGGCCGGCCGCCGATGACGCGCGGAGAGGCCAGTTTTGGCGCCGATGGCCGATTGCACATCGACTGGGCGGTCGATCGTCCGTATATGGGTTACGATGGGTGTGCGCCTCGAGAAGATGATTTGGCGCGTTGAGTAATTAGTTCTAAGGTCGGTCGAGGGTTGGATTAGTTTGCTCTCGTCGAGTTCGCGCTTGGGGATGTTGGAAGTGGCCTGCGGACGCGAGCTTGAGCTTGCAGAAGTTTCTGTACAGGGTGCGGGGGAAATTTGTATGTGAAGGCTGTATGTAGTGTGGGCTTCGTGGAGGCATAGCAGGTGAAGCCGAATGCGTATTTCATATTGCTGAGGAAGATTTTTAAGTTTTCTTATAAAGAGAACTTGTTTTAAGTAATTGTTTTTTTTTTCAAACTGCTAGACTATACAGAGTACAGCTGCAGGATGTTGAAAAAAGAAACTTTTATATCAACGGGTATTCATCAAATTCGGAGAACCTTTTTTATTTTTACTTCAAAGTGACTTTAATTGAATGAATATATTTCCCATCCTTTTTTGCGTCTGACTGTGGAGAAAAATGTTTGGAGAAAAGAAAAGGGAATGTCAACTTCAAGATCTTTTCAAGAAAATAAAATGTACTTTTCCGGACGTTTGATTATACACAAGGCAGCTTTTTGATTTCTGTACTAAAAATACCTATTCACCGAAGCTTTAAATTCAAAAAATATTCATTGTTCCATTTTGTAGATTTTTAGTACATAAAGAACTGTAATATTCTAAATTATTTTTCGTACACAAATCTACGAAAAACGAACATATTATATATAATTCATTAAACGAATAAGTTCTTCAGAGTAACAAACAAAAACAAAGCTTGCAAGAGAAAATTTATCTAAAAATGATCCACTATCCTGGGAAAGGAAATTATTGTAACAATGCGATTATTAGCTTATAAAGTTTCTGGTATTATTATTATTAATATATTTGTTAAACAAAGAGAAAATTTACATTTTTATAATTATTTTACTCGGAAGATTTTTGCATTATGCGGCTAGAAATATTCTACACTGAACACCTAAATTTTAAGTAGTTACAGTCGCGCTATACCCAGACAGTTTTACTTTAGAATAATCCTATCCTAGCGAACAATAATAAACAATCCCGTTGTTAAAAATAGATGACCATTCTAATATTAACAGAAAATAATTATACAACCATAAAATTAAGACTAAAAATAAATTACAAAGCACAATCCAACGCAACACTAGAGAGAGAAAAGAAAAATTCGCAGTTACAATTTTAATTAAAATTTCGATGCTTTCCATCCCAGCAGATTTTTCATTTTATAACAATCTCCTTCCATTCTGCAATCCAATTCAAAAGCTATCAAAGATTTACGAACACTCCACCACTTTAAATTTTCCGATTTGTTTAGCACCACCCCCGCTGGCTGGTATCGCCCAATGAAAGAAAACGTAAACATCAAGGTAGCTTCCCCTCGGTCTTTCCACGAGGCGTCGTGAGTTATTGCATCGCGATGCGCACCGACGAGATATCGACACTCGAACAACCAGAAGTGGTTCCCGGAAGATTTTTATCCAGCGAACCGCGCGGGGGCTCCACGACCGCGTCTTTACGATCCTTAAATCACCCGCGGGGACAGCTTAACAGCCGCCTCGGTCTACATTCGGCTGGATGTGTATTTACTCGCGAGTGATTTTCGCATTCATGGGGACGTTGACTTTTCGTCTCACTGGGACTCGGCAATGGGCAAAGTTTAATTGACGTATGTTCAAAGCATTCAAGGAGAAATGTAAGAAGCACTAGTGTGAATTCGATCGGAAGGAAACTTTTAAGTGGAACGATTTAAAGTGACTCTTAAAAATTTTCTTTAAAATTCGTGATCAATTTTCTTGTTCATTGAGTACAATATGAATTATAATTACCGAAAGAATGTTTAGCTATCGTCTAAGTTGTTGTTCGAACACTCTTTTAATTTCTATTTAATACAGACCTAATTTGGTTTATTTAAAAGTTTTCTGCAAACCTAAATGTAGATACTGACTATATACAGCTTACTTTTCGTTATAGTTTTTGTACTTAATTTTTTTGTATTCTCTCAATTTATATTATTTTATATTTAAGGGCCTGTTTAATGGTTTAAATAAATAAATAAATAAATCATTTTTACAAATAATTAACGAAATAATAGTGTATAACAACAAAATTTGTTTAATAAAACCCTTTTAAATGATCATTCAAATGTAAGATTTAAACAGAAAACGAGTTAATTCTTTTATCACAGTAGCTACATTTAATTTTTTACTTTTCAAACAACAAGTCGTAATTCATTTTAGCATGTAAGACAATTACGCCGTCGAATCTTCTTGATCGTAAGATCGAAAGTAAAAGCAACATAATCCTTAAATCTGGAAAGAAACGAAAGCGACGAAGCGCTCAAACTAACGTCAATATTATCTTTCAGGAAGTATTCAGATATTCAAAGCCATCTAGGCTTCAGCAACGCTCCCATCGCAGCACGTGTAAAAGTGGCAAATAACCACCATCCGCTTGTAGGTTCCTCTCCGGAAAACAGAACAGTCCATCATAAGCTCTCGAGTAAGTAAACAACCGCCGATATTCGTGGTCCTAATAATATACATTCAAAGGCGCAGCGCGCGCTTCTATTATAAAAGCCACGTGCGAAGGCATGCGACAAAAAAGATTCACTTGTATAATGAAGAAAAACATTTGCGGAATCTGCTTTGCCCTTAAAAAGCACATTTCACAACATTCCCGCGAAGAATAGCAAGATTTTTGATATTACGGCAAGATTGTTTTACGTATTACAAGGAAAAATTAAGCTCGCGTCTGACCCAACTGTCTGTCACTACTTAAAAATTACGAAAACCCAGTGGATAGTACGTTCGTTGCTATTACTTAGTTTACATTATGAAATAAAAAATACTTTACGAATTTATTGTAATTTCTTAGTGTAATTAATTCGATCAATGGTACAAAGAAGTGTTGATTGTAACTTCCTTCGTCTGCTCGGACAAAATTAGTACTTTTCAATTTACCATTCAGTCTTAACATTCTTCAAGAAATCCAAGAAGACTTGCATATTCTACAGATTTATAACGGAAAAAAGTACAATTTATAGATTTTTCCGAAGAAAAATAATACATTTGGATACTAGTGCGAGAATGTGATTTTTAGCCTCGTGTAAAAATCCCCTCCTCGATCGTGTACCGAATAGTATTTTTCGATACAAGTGCATAAAAGTTGAAGAGAATCAGTTTTCATCCGAGAATCAATTTTAGCACGAGTGTCGAGCCTTATTTTCTGCAACGACGGCGTAAAGTAGCACTTTACGCACGGAGTTGCATAAAACACTTTTCAAGAAAATATTGCGACGAAAAGAGGCTTAATTCGCAAATGTAGAAAGATTCTTCCCGAAAATTCGCTTTCCTCAGCGTGAATCTCGCGCAATAAGATGTGCATTTCACTGCGGAATCTCGCGTTTAAATTAAAACGTGCCTCTTCGCAGTCAGTACAATGACAAAATAGTCGAAGCGATACGGCACTTGGGCGAGCCACGCGCGGGCGAGCACGTGGCCACCTTCAGGCACGTCCTCGTCGACCCTACCGAAAATACGCCGCGGATCGATGCGGGTGGACGTCTCTCCGGGATGCATTAGCCGGTATGCAGTGGGTCACATCGATCCGCCGGCCCCGCGAGCTACGTCACGCCGTCCCGAGGCAGTGGCGATTTCCCCGGTCGCGGCGAGCGATGGCGGCTCCGCGCGGGTCACCGACCGAGTTAATCATGTCGCACCCTTTTACTAGACTAGCGTGTCTCGAGATCCGAGAAGCACCTTTGAATCTGACGACTTCACTAAGCTTCATTTGCTAGTCTCTTTCTTCATTCGCTTATGCTGGACGGTGTATGCCCGGTCGAGCGCGAAAAGCTCAATTTGCGCGCACGCATGCCAAGCGAGTTTCACGAGGCGACTTTAATTTAATCGATAAATTACATGCTCTTTAAATCGGATAGAGCGAAATTCCATTCTATAATGATAGAAATATTTATAAACATGTTTATTTAACTTTATTTTATTTTATCAATTTAATAATGTTATTAATTATTAATCTTCATATCAAATTTAGCAGGGAGAAAGTTTACATATAGTGAAACAAATGTATTTTTATAAGAAAACAAATAAAAGTAAATAGGCAAATGGAAAATGAGTCGAAAGTTCGTAGATATTGTTAGAGTTTAAAAAATGATGATGACTCAAATAATCAGCGACGAACTAATGTAATTATATTTATTATGCTAATGTTTCGGCACTGCAGTTATTGCCTTCTTCAGGGATTTTTTATAAATAATTTATCGTCTATAAGGCTCGAACTGACGAAGCATTGTTTGTTGACATTCTAAGATTCAACTATTAGAAAAAAATGACGAAATTTTGACTACAATGACGAGCCTTAAGTAATAATTAACTATTTATAAAAAATGCACTAATTCCAGTGCCGCAAACATGGCAAAATAAATAATTCAATCCTAAATTGATTCGTCGCTGATCATTTAAATATTTAATACTATCATCAGCCTTTAAATCAACAATAGTGGACACAAACAAAGATTTATCATTCATAAAATTTTAATTTTTAATGAAAATGAAGCTATAGTAGTTTTCGATACCAGTGCGTCAGAAGTGATTTTCGGACAAGTGTGAGATTAGCGCCCGAGCGAAGCGAGGGTGATAACTCACACAAGTCC
>JAWWEP010058793.1:0-10210 GCA_035582995.1 Sycophila quercilanae | reverse complement strand
TTAATGTTATACAAACCACATGGTATAGCTTGAGCCGGAAGAACAGCAAATTTTTTGTCTAAATAATAAATTTCTTCTAAACTATATTTATACATTGTCCCATAGTCATAAAAATGTATCTAAAATATAAATTATACATTTTAAATATGAAAATTAATTAAAAAAAAGTAATATACCAAATAAGTTTGTTTCTTACATCTACTCCATTACGATTCACTTTTGCTACAATTCCTCTGTGCCACAAATCCATAAAAGTACAGGCAATGTTTAATCCAGGTTGTACGACTGCTTTTGCTACTTTGTACTTATTTAAATCTTGTTGAGAATAAAAGTTACTGAAAAAAAATCATCTTAAATATATTTAAATATTTTAGATTAAAATAAAAATGATTTATAAATTAAGAAAAACTTACTGAAGATCAGACATGAGTTTATCAAATTTTTTCTTATTTTTATACAGCATTATCCAGAAGAATGAAGGATTATGTGCCTCACAAACAATTACATCCACAAGAGTATCTGGTCTTGAAAATAAAGATGAAACAGTAATTTGATCAACTGTTTCATCAATATTCATAGTATTTTCAGGAATAAGTGATTTTGATACTTTTGAGGACTAAAAAAGTGTAATAAAAATAAACATTGTTAAGAATTACATTCATTACAATGCAAGTTTAATTATCATTTAGTATAGCAAATTTTAACTTACTAATTTAGAAGGATGTGGTGGGAAATCAAATTGAACATTTTCACAAGATTTATCAAAAGGTATTGAATGTAGTAAAGTAGAGTCCAAAAGATCATTTGAATCTCTCCTTGCATCAACAATTATTTGCTTTTGAGTATTTGATGGAATAACGATTTTAAAGATATGAGGTAGAGCAGCCACAAATTCAGTAACGCTATTAAATCCCATAGATGAGTATTGCAAATCAAATCCAAATTCTTTTACATACAATTTTGGAAGATCCGAGCACCATATTCCATTTGGATGTTTTTCAATTAATTTTATTAACCTTTCTTGAATTTTTTCGTTAATAAAATCACTTATTGAATCTAAATAAGCTGAATTTGTTGATGCTTTATTGTCATTAATTATTCTGTTTTGATTTTTTGATCTAATTGTTTGCAAATTACTATTATTTTCTAAAATTCCATCTTTAAAATAGATACAATTGCTGTCGTAATTTATTAAATGAAGAAACTCTGATAACTGACTATTTAAACCCTGCAAAGTATAAAACGAATAGTTACCAATCCGTTTGTTAATTTCTGTTAAAATATCCTCCTTGTATATCCTCCTTTTGTTAGACAAATAAAAATCTTTTAAAACTTGATACAAAATTTGGGGATCAACAGGATTGGAATGTTCTCTTATTAGACGAGTCCTCATTTTATTTTTTCCTTCACATGGTTGTTTTTTCTCCTTTTCTTTCAAAACACTAATGTGTTTGGATTTTTCAGTGTTTATATGATAGGCACAATACGATTGTAAATTGTCATTATATTCCAAGCTAACTACATCTGGCATTGAAAATAAAAAATCCTTTAAGCTTGTAAAATTAAATTCCTTATGCGGTATGTCTTCGCCTTCTTCCTCCTTGTACATAGTGTTTAACTTTTTTAAAGTTACATCACGACTCGCGACTGATATAAGGAGACATCTAATAACTTGTTTAATGTCTTTCAATTTTGCTAAATTCGACGAATTTGTCATTAATGGAGGCATTTTTCAATTCACTTTTAAAATTTCACTTTTTTATTTTATTTAGCCACGTGCTGCCCGACACTGTAATGTCCTAGCAATTTTTTTCTGTCGAATGTATACTCTGCGATATAAAACCTACCTCCGGCTCTGTTTACATTTTTTTTTTTGCCTTTACCTTACTTTCATTGCTGGGTATATATAATAAGTCCATTCTTGTTTGTCTCAATCTGATCTTGATTGTTTTCTCATTATACCTACAAGCGCACACGTTGACACTTTTGACACGATGCCACTCGTTCACTGATACCAGCAGATACCAGCTCCAGAGGTTATAACACATGCGCAGTCGCACTGCCACTCTGTCAGCCTACGAGGGGCTGTCTTTTCTTGAATTGAACTGATGGATGAATGACCTTGACCATTGCGGAAGTTTAGAGAAAGACGGTAAATTCAAGATGAACGCGCGTTTAATGCTTTCTACTCACGCAGAAAAAATATTTTACTAATGCAGCTTGCTTGTTAGAAGTCTCTTTCTTTATTTCTACCTACTATATTCAATATTTTAGCCTTTTATAAGTATACGACGGAAGAATCGTAAATACAGATATAAGGGTACTACTACCCTCCGTTAATAGGGTACTAAAAAAATAAAATTTTATTTGCTGAAAATATAGTACTGGTTGTAGAAGCGAAGAGTGTCTTGCATAGATTTTATAGAAGTTAACATATAATAGATAATTAAGAGGGTTTATAATTATCATGGGATAATTGTAGTATTTATGAAGGTACTGAATGAATGCCTGTATATATAGCTTAACTGGAAAATTTTAGTTTGCAGCTTGACGCGTCGTTGTACACTTTAATTATTATTTGAGAACTTTGAATAACTTATAAATTAATAGGCATTTAAGTATCTATAAATAAATATTTTGAATAAGGCTATTGATTGATATTTAAATAAGAATGAAATCATCAAGTTTAGATCACAGATGAAAGTTTCGGTTCTCTATTATGTTTTTACTCATTCATGTTTTGTTATGAAATAGACGGGAAGCTTTCCGAGTTTTTCGTGAATAAGAGAAAATACCGATAATCGATATACCTATAAGTCAGAAAAAAAAATAGTTGATTATTTTTTAGTTTGACCGAACTATACAAAACATCAACAGCGGTCGTCTCTTTAGAGTGATCGTGCTTACAGAGCAAAACAATGCGACTTTATAATTGAATGATTGAATAAATTCCTATATAGTCTTTTATCATTAAAAATATTACTGTTTGGAATTTTTAGAGAAAATTTCAATTAAACATGTAGAAGCATCTTTTTTTAAATTCGCTTTTTATTTTAACAGAACGCGCACAGTGAGATAAAAACTCGACATAGGCGTTAAAAATTTTGTTCAATATTACAATTTTCATATACTGTGTGCACAACACATATTTTGTAAGAACTTCATTAAACAGTTGCATTCAATCTTGCAATCAAGTTACTGCTGCATACAAGGAAAATACGTGTCATAAGAAAAGGACAAATGGCTATTAAATAGTCTTCCACTCTCTTTCACTCTCACTCTCTCATTCATGCATTTGAACACGATGTACTACAAACTATAAACGAAATGACAGTGTTTTTATAGCGCACATGCCGTTTATGTCAATGTGCCCCAATCGCACAATGAGATACGGAATGTGAACTTAGTGAAAAGAAAATCAATGCACTCATCATCAATGGATGATTTATAATTAATTATAAAAAAATGAAAACAATATTCATTACAACTATTCTTTATTTGGTTTTCTTCTTCGTGGTCCCTCCTCGCTTGTGGATGGTTCCTTCTGTAAAAAGCAATGTTGTTTATTTAGTTAGACACATAAATGTTTTAAAGAAGGAAGATATGTTAATTTTTTAAAGACATACTTTGTTTTCAATAACTTCTTCCGTTCCTTGTTCTTCTCTTTCTTCTGATTCTCTCGATTCATCTGCATTCTCTTTGGTACCCTCTTCTTCAGCATCTACATCAACATCTTCCTTATCCTGATGAAGTAGACCGTCAGTATCGACATCTGCTTCATCTTTATTGGGCTCTTTATTATCCTATGGAATTCATTAATAAAAATAATATTAGTTAATGCTTATATATTTTATTTGATTATAAAAATTTACTTTGAGATCTAGCAATAAGCATGCATTAATAATTCTAGCAGTACTTTATACCTGACTTGTGAAGCAGCAACAATAAATAATCAGCATAATAGGTAGGCCTAGCAATATAATATAAACAGTCCAAATCCATGGGTGTTCGGCAGTGAAATTTAGAATTCCTTGCCAAATGCCAGACTACAAAGAACATAAAATAGTGGAAAAACGGTTTATATTTTATTTTCTACAAAATATAGCCTTTTTATAGTATCTATCCTCAATTTATACTAATGAATTTGCTACAAATGATTTTCTTGTAAACAATGACCATAATTTAGTATAATTTAGCACAATTTAGTAGATGTAAGATTTCTATGATATTTTTTCGGATTTTATTCATCAGAAACAGATTTTTATACTTTTCTTTAAATCAAAACTTACAAACAAAAATTTAATGAAAGATTCTTTTATGAGATAGTATCTATGTTTTATATTCTAAATTTAACACATATTTTTTTCTTGAGAACGCAAACAAAATATCTAAATTACAATAAAATTAAAAAATAAATTAAAGCTACCTCAAAATAAAATTTGGAAATTTTTTCAAAATTTACAAGCTTATATACTACTCCAATTTGTACATTTTTACAAAGCTACTAGAGTATGGCAGCTTTATATTAGATTGCATATAGCAATTTAAGTTTTTTACTTTCACTTTGTTATTTATGTGTACCTCTCGTGCTCTTGAGATGAGAAAGCATATATAAATACAAATAGGAATAGCACAGTATATGAAATATGCAGCCCACCATCCTGGTTTATAATTCATGTTTCTCATCATCTTACCCCAAAATGTTTCCTAATTAAAACCTTGAATTATTCTCACAAATTATTTTACGCAGTTTTTCTTGTACTTCTTACAGATAAAATATATAATAAGTGTTATTAAAAGAAGGCATGATGTAAAATTACTTACAGACTCTATGGCGATTCTTTGTTTACGAACTTCGAATGTATCTTCAGCCCATTTATGTGCTACTAACTCATCATCAGTAACAATAATATTGTCAAAAAGTATATCAGGTGACATAGACCATAATTCAAAGCCTACAGCGTACTGCAATTCATGGTTTACATTAAATTATTTGTAATGCATTATTATTGAAAATAAATAGAACTTAAAACTATAAACTTACAATTGGCGTCATTTTGAAAGGATGTTCATCATTGAAATAGTCTGGATTATGGATTAATCTTGGTTTCCATTTTCCTTTATAATTAGGATTGTTTATTAGTGGTGGAAGCCATTTTCCTTTGTAGTTAGGATTACTTATCATTCGTTTTGAATATGGTCCACAGCCAGGTGCATCAACACACTTAGGATTTTGAATTTCTGGTGGCTCCCATTCTCCATCCATTTCTTCATCCCAGTCTTCAGGTTTTACAGAATCAGGATTTGGAATAGTTGGAGGCTCATCAACCAACCAACCTTCAGGTATTTTATCATCCTCATCTACAATTTGAGCTGGTGCTTCTTCATCCCAGTCTTCTGGTTTTACAGCTACTGGATCTGGTATTTTTTCTCTTTCATCCCAGTCATCTGGTCTTTTGTCATTTGGATCTTCAATCTCCAGAGGTGGATTAACTGGAGGTGAGAAGTCATCAAGTAATGAACCATCATTCACAATTTTTCCATCAACTTTAATTACAAATGTATTATCTGGACGCACAATTAGGGTATACAAATGTGGCTGTTTATCTTTAAAGAAATCTTCAAGCCTCTCTTTTGGTTTCTTAGCATGCTTTTCTTCGTATGTTCCATTCAAAGGATTTTTATGCCTAAAGATGAAATGAAGCTGTAAAAAAAGATTTCAGTATTGATTAGTACACCAAATATTTATTATTTAACCTTGAATATTTCTTTTAATTTTACCTTGTGATCATTGCCACATTTGTCAGGTCCAAACATAATAGAATAAGGTGTTTTATCATGAAAATCTCTTAAGTCATTGTGTTCAGGAGAAACCGACAATAATTTCAGATAAGCTCCACCACATTCTTGTCCTTCTTGGAAAATAACTTCATATTGTACAACTAGTGGCTTATCACTAAATATGAAAGGCTTGCTTAATTTGGTAGAGATAGCTGCATGTCGAGCCTTGCTCTTGAGTACCAATCCTAAATTTCCATTTTCAACGTTTCTTTTTGGATCTTCTACTGCCCAAATTCCTGTGAAAAATACAAGTAAAATTTAAAAAAAAAAAAAAATAATAATGCTTTCAAAATTGAAAATTGTTAAGTCAATGAATCTTATCTGACGTGTTGTACCTCACAGATAATTTAATAATAGGTACAGATAAGCAAAAGTGCAACTTATCTACCTGAAAGTAAAGCAGACAGATTGCATAATATAAAAATTTAAATTAATCGTACTTAAGAAGTTACAATTAATCAATGAAAAAGTTCAAGTCTCGCATTACCTACAAACACTAACAGACTCAAGAAACAATGAAAACACTAAAGATGCCCCAAGAACGTTAACCTAATAAACATGTAAAAAGCTCAAATCACTGCTCGAGCGAAAGTCGCGGAAGGTATATCAGCACGCAAGAAGCCGAAAAAAAAAATTGAATAAAAAACAGGTTTCACCGCCCATACGTAATTTATACACATTCGATTCTGCGTGCCCACGGCGGCGGTTTGAAATGCGATATTGAAAAAAAAAAAAAAAAGGAACGGTAAAAGGCGGATCGATGGGGGTAAATTCCTCACCGTCGTACTTGGCGATGTCATCATCGATGTCGTCCTTCTTGGCCAGCGACTTGATCCAGTTCCTGTCGAAGGCCACCTTATCGTCGAAGCTCTCGGCGAGCAGAGTCGGGCCCAAGGGCTCGGGGCTCTGATAATTGACGGCCTCGGGCTCGGGCTCGTCCTCCACCACGACGTCGGCCTCGTCCTCCTGGCTGGGCTCGGCCGCGCAGCAGTGCCCCACCAGGGCCAGTAGCAGCAGCCAACTCAGCGGCCGCCTCGTGATCATCGCACCGCGAGGATGACGCAAGTCCTTGGAGGAGGTCCGCACGTCAACTCAGCCGGAGCTCCCTTAAGCGCCTCCGTCCGCGCAACGTGGATGGCACGCGCGCGCGCGCGCTCACCTCCGGCCTCTCGGAATCCGATTAACTTATTAGGTATGTTTAATCGAATCGCGCGAGCTCGGCGACGACGACGCGGCTGCTGCGAGGAGGCGCCGAGTGTCGCCTGCACGTGACCCTCCGGGCGGGAGGGAGAGACCAGGGGAGCCGGGAGCGTCGACCGTCGGACGCCGGTGGGACGCTCGTTTTACGGGGCCCGCAGCTGCAGTGCACACACTCGGATCGCGATCAGCGGTCAATTCACACCTAAGCGCTTCTCGGCTAGACGTCGCTGCTCGTGCCGAGCGACTACGGACGAATCAACGACCGACACAACGAGTGCCGCGCGCACACATTCTTCACACATAGAATGGGATGCACACTACCACAAGCGCGGCTGGCTGCGCATGACGTCGCTGCGCAGCGATTGTGTGGGTGGTGCTGGAGCGTGACTCGCGCTGTGAGGCCCAGCTGGGGGAGCGCGAGGGAGATACTAAAGTTAGCTTTTTTATGACTTTATGTGGACACAGACAACTGGAGCACTGGGGGAGCAGCGCCGCCTGCTGTTGGCAAGGTGCATGAAAAAGTGGTCAGTGTGGCCGGGGGGGGGGGGGGTCACCGGGTGACGTTATTGTATGCGTTCAGCCGCTCACCCTGAAATCTGCATGCGATCACTGCTATGACTATATGCATGTGACTTATGAGAGTAGTCACGTCAATGTGCGTATAGGTACACCCCCGATATGCGGCTGATTTTTCTTGATCAATTGCGTGCGTCGGTGTACGGGGGAGGCCATATAATGTCCGGGCTGGGCCCGCATGCCTCGTTTCCTTATTCAATTGTGGAAAGTTCGATGAACGCACACAATATGTATGTATGTATATATTATTTACTTAAGTAAAGATCGAAGTGTACAAATAACGTAAGTCAGCAGTGGTTATCTGAATAATAAGAATGAAACCTGAATATTCCCATATATTTTTTTATAATTAATTATTTTAAATAGTTAAATACCGTTAATAATTAATTACTGTAAAGAAATTTTGTAATTTAAAAAAGAACATTAGTGTAGTTATGGATGGAAGTATGGCTAAAATATTAAGTAGTAACCGATAGGGGCCAGTCAGACGTCGTATATATCCTTTTACATGTGCATTATAGAATTAAATTTAAACAAATTAATTTAAATTAAAACAGGATGAGAAAAGTATGAAAATAGCAACATATTACAAAATGGAATCTGCTTATTTAATAGCATTAGTTTTAGTTAATTTTACAGGGTTGCAACTAATGGAGAAATTTCATGGGGCGAAAAAATCACTGCGACGGGTGTCACATGACCGTATGCGACCGACATTTTGTCGCCGCGATGCTTTCCCTAATTCCCTTCCTATATTTTTCATTACAGGATACTCCGAAAAGAAGCAGCGAAACTGTTTTTTAAATGTGCTTTTTTTCGCGGCAAATTTAAATTTTCACAAAAAATAAAATGTTTTTCTTTACGAGGACGCAATGTACTACGTACTTTTACAATATAAAATTTATTATAATTTGCAAATATATTAATTCATTACGCATATTATTAATGTGTAACACTCCTAAATGAACTACTAAATAATACTTTCTGTTTTAATTAATAAAATAATATCCAATTAAAAAACTAATATCATTATTTTATTGTAAGCTATACTTTACCTTAAAATTAAACATTGATTATGTAACCATCTTTGAATAATATAATTAGTTACCGTTACAACGTAAATTATTTATCCGCGATAAGAATTGTTATCGCTTGTTTTAAATACACATTCATTCTCAACACTGTATGCAATTCTACAGTTAATGAAACCTGCTTCCTCCGCCGACTCATTACATAAAACTGAGAATGGTGTCAGTACAATGCGTCTAACCAAAGTATGCATGATTTTTATGTAATACGGAGCGAGAAATGCCTTCGTAGAGCGCTGAAACGACTGTCGCTGTCGCTGGGCACGATCGGCCAATGCGAACATATCATTAAGGATACCATTAGAAACCGCCGATTATCCATAATTTCGCGATCCCGCAATTAACCATTAAGTGCGTACAGCGAGTCCGCTATTATTACCCTTAAATGCGTATCGGCGCATTCGCGACTCACCCTCCGCTGCAGGGCGGGGGGAGGGGACGGGGCTGTACTTTTTCCGCCACGCACTTCGATTGGTTTCGCTCATGCGGAGCGTTAGCTTGACTTTCGACAAGACGCGGAATACATTGTTCGCTCGATATTATGAGTGTAATCGATGGATGCTGGATTTTCGTTAATGTTTTCTTGATTTTTATTTCGAATTGTTTTTCGCTGGTTTTTTGGTAATATGGCGGCGTTTCATAGCGTCATAGCGAGGACATTAACAATACCATTGTTATATGGCCAGTCGCTGGAGGTTTGGGTAGCCACTGTCAAAAGCAAGTAAAATTGCCCATAGTGCGATTATTGAGATGTAGTCCGCTGACGTTTTCTGTTTTTCTTTACTTTTTAATATGTTATTATATATACGTGCATGGAGAAAAATTCTCTACTAAAAATAACAATTTTAACGTCCTTGTACAGATTGACATCGTTGGAAAAATTACAATAGTTTTTTTCTTGTAAAATTTCGAGCATAATTTATTTTTATAGCAAAATTTGTTAGATTTGCGGTATTTTTTAAAAGAAATTATAGTATAAATTTTACATGAACCTATATTGTAGTTTTTCAATAATCTCGCAGTCTGTGAGGACATTAAACATTAAAATTGATTTGTAATTTTTTGTAAATGTTTTCTCTCCGTGCACGATCTGGAAAAGAATAAAATATCTCAGATCGCAAATGTAAATTCTATAGATGAGCCGAGGGAGAGGAATTTTTTTCTCCCAACGACGCGTATAATTTTTCTTCACATACCGAGTCGAAATTGCCGCATTCTTATTTCCGTTCCAAGAGGACAATAGCTGGTATATTTAGCGAGATTGTGAAAAACATTTTTTATGAAAAAATTAATATTAAAGCTATAAGCTTCAAAAGCTCTTTTGCATGGAAAAAATGTAAACAATTAATTTTACGAATAAAAATAAAAAGGATCAGTAAAAATCTAAATTCATCGCGATGAGGAGGCGCGGTAGCGCCTCGGGGCAAGTCTGACAAGGAAAGGTACCCAACCCGAACTCACCGATTTTGATGATTTTTATATATGTTGTAGAACATAAAAAAATA
>JAWWEP010058782.1:0-10211 GCA_035582995.1 Sycophila quercilanae | reverse complement strand
TATTATTATATTAAATATAAACTACTTATACCACCTTGCATCTAGGTGATTCTATAGTTATGGAACGCACTGTATTACAAAGCTTCTTCAGAGAGGAAGCCAAATTCTTAAAAGTAACCAAAACTATGAAACTCAAATTCTCAAAAAATAAAAACAGAAAGTTAATAAATTTGTGTAAAATTTGTTGGCTATATCATGTAGATTTCAAGTGAATCAAAAAGACCGAAAAAAAGTTTTTTTTTTTTAAATGTGAACAAATTAAAACTTTAAATCTCTAAAAAGTTACGAACCGATTTGTGCCAAAGTAAATGTGCACTGGAAAAAGTATTGGCCTCCCGCTCGCAGAACAGAAGACTGCGGGCGGCTCCCCTCTCCTTCTATGCGTGCGGGCCGCTAAAATTTTGCTAGCCGCTCGCAAACGGGCGTTTGTAAAACTTTAGCGGCTCGCAAGCATAGAAGGAGAGGGGACTTGCCCGCAGTTTTCTGTTCTGCAAGCGGGAGGCAAATTCTTTTTCGGCCTAGCGGGCCGAAAGCATAACCTTTCCTTCTGGCGTCCGATCGAAAAGGTTATAATTTCGGCTTCACTAGGCCGAAAAATACAATACGCTACATGGGAGGTAAAAGAGAATGCCTCAAATCGCACGTTTATCACTCTCGCCTTCGGTTCGGGTGCCAATTTACCACTAGTTGACGAGTCAGTAAAAAACGTGATTTTTTAAAAATATTTTTTTCTTAAAAAATTATGTATTAACAAACGCAAAATTTTGTAAAAAGATATATTTTTTATACGTTGTACATTATCAATAAAAATTTACTAAATATTTAATTCATAAAAAGATAAAACATTTTTTTTTAAATTACATTTTTATGAATTACTAAAACTAATATAGTTAAACAAGCAATTTTTTTTTTTTAATTATCCGATATTGCATATCAAGAAGCACGGCAGTGCCTCGAGACAAGTCTAAGTTCGAATGAACGATTTGTAATCTAAGAGCCAGCTACGAAAATAAGAAATGATAAAGTGCAGTAATGACACAGTTCAATGTAATTTAAAACATATTTTACTAATAAATCAAACCCCTAATCCCAGAAACCCGGAACCCCCCTATTGAAAGATCTCATGTCAAAATTTCATGCCAAAATCTCATGTTACTTTTAAAATTAAAGTTGCACTGTAGCTACAATTCCTTAAATACTTATCTATGTTAATTTTAAGTCTAACTTTTGATCCTGCCATCCTGATGATACATAGAAAAACACGCATGTTCTGAAACGTTTTATGGCAAATTTTTCATTTTTTTGAAAGTTAAAAAATGCAAAAGTGACTGTATAAAGTTTCAAAACATGCGTTTTCCGATGTACCATCAGTATGGTAACACCAAAAGGTATACTTAAAAAACTTAACAAAGATAAGTATTTAAGGAATTGTAGCTACAGAGCAACTTTAATTTTAAAAGGAACGTGAGATTTTGGCATGAGATCTCAGGTGAGATGTCAGATGAGATCTCACGTGAGATTTTTCATTAGGGCCAGAATCCCTGAAGCCAGAAACCCCAAACTTAGAAATTTCAAAGTCAAAAACTCTAAACCCAGAAATCCTGAAATTCGACTTCTCTGCATTTTGTTACCATTTTACAGAATAATTTTTAAATCAACAGTTAGTAACATACTTGCTATCTATGAAAATAAAATAATTAGTTTTAAAAAGGCAAAAGGCGAAGAGGTAAAAGTGTTATCGTTATTATCTGCATCATTAAAATTGTAATGCATTAGAATTAATAATCAATATTTAACTGATTCGTCATATGACATGTAATATTACATTATTTTTATACTTTAGTGAACAGTCTTAGGTGCTTATTACTCAATTATCGTCACCCGCATATAAATAAATAAATTTAGATAAATTTAGATAAACTTTATCTTTAGATAAACTTTATATAAATTTGGTATAAGGGATTTTCTCAAAGAAAACGTTCAAGTTTGGTTCAAGTTTGGGAAAATCCCATATGCCAAATTTGTATAAAGTTTATCTAAAGATAAAGTTTATCTAAATTTATCCAAATTAATTAATTTTTACGTGGGCAACCTCCCGTATTATCCTCTCTTAAAAAAGTGATGGCAGCATTTTATGAAGCATTTTGAAATGCAATTTTATTGGCGCGCGGATATATACGATTAAATTTAAAGATCAAACCTCAAAAATACAATAAAAAAAGTGGGAGCGCGAAGCACGATGGCATTTGTATTATTATTGTTTTCCACTCATGAGAGACAAAAAAAAAATTTGAAACATCCGATGAAGAAAATTTGTCGTTAAACAAAAAAAGATACAGTTTGCTCTATACACGTGGAAAAAGTGGCCAGTCTATACAACATAAATAGAAAAAATCATTATTTGTTTTTATAAGAACATTGAAGGATGTATTTTAGTGATTAGAACATGCAATAACAAAAAGTTTTCAAAATAATATGTGATCAAGTTTTCAATACTTGAAATTTTTAGCAATAGAAAAGGTTGATATAAATTTTTAGCAATAGAAAAATTTAATATAAATCTCAATAAATTTGTAGTATAAAAGTTTGAAATTTACAAGATGTTTTATCAAATTTTACTAAATAGTATCATAAAATGTATGCGTGCAAATGTAGGAAAATTTATTATTTTAAAATATAAGATGGTCATTTTACAAATTTTAAAAGATTATTTAGTAAAAATGCAAAGCCACCAGAAAAAAGTACTAAACGAAATATTAAATTTTAAAACATGACATTCAACGAGTAAGATAGTATATCCATATCTTATAACCTAGAACAGTGACAGCCCTATGTTAGTGAGTTTAATCTCCTAAGCAGCGACGCATAAAGAAGTTTCTAATAAAATGAAACAAAACAATTTTTATCAGCGACTTCGTTTTAATTCATTCTTCACACTAACAATAAGTGGCATCGAGGAAATTGCTATTCTCAAGATATCAGAAATGTTCAATGATAAGGCAAGATGCAGAGAATAAATTGTAATTTTTACAAGCGATTCCTTTTATTAAAAACAAGATTACATGATTCTTTTCAGTATTTTGACCTGATCAGTTTTTCGAGAAAAAAATTCTTGAAAACTGAAAAAAAAATTCTGAAAAATATAGTATAAAAAAGGCAGAGTTGAAGTAAAAAAATTTGCAGTTTAATAGAAAAACAATCGTTTGTGAAAGAATCAAGCGTAAACGTAAACAACATATCCAGTTCGTTGGCTGTGGGAGGGGGCACGTGAGTGAGCGGAGAGCTGCCACGAGGAGAGAGGGGACCCCCCTTCCTCGTCTCACAGCCTAACATAATTGAACCTCCTTAATATATAAGGGTAATAAACCATGACGTTTAATCGTTAGAGGACCGGCATTTGGGATTTTTGAATCTCCATACAAAATGGAGTAATATGATATCTCATATCATAATTTAAGTATGGGCAAAGGGTCGATTCAAAGTCACTCCACTGTAGTGATTTTCTGGTCCTTTAAAGGTTAATGTATGCGATATTTTTATCGGGCTTCGAACCCTCGATCTACGAGATACTACAATACACTATCTCGTACTTCGACTTCTACCTTTTCTGAATTATTTAAAAAGCCAAAAAAACTGAAAAAAAAACGCTTTGTGGTGCCCTGCGTAATGTTTCAAAGAATATCTGATCTCAATTTCAAATCATTTTATTCAAAACTCTAAGACAAAAAGGGGTTGAAAAATTTGTAAAAATTATATATATTGATATAAAATTTTTAAACTCATTTTGTCTTAGAGTTTTGAATAAAAGGATTTGAAATTGAAATCATATATTCTCTGCAGCATTTTATTTAAATCACAAAAACCCATCACCTCAGAAACGAAAACCCCTACTGTAAGGTAGATCAACGTTAGGTATGAATCCGGTAACCATCTGAGAATTACTGTAATTACAGTAATACTCAATATATGCAGATGTCAATGTGGTAAATCCGAATCGGTGACCAGAATAGATCTACTACTCCTTCTTTTTGTTAATCGCAAAAAATACCATTAAAAATGGAAAATCATACTCTAAAGTTTTGGCAAGATGTCCACTAAGATTCTTGAATACACGATTAACAATTCTGTGTATCTACATTTTGTGTGTATTTTTTGTGTATCAAACACAAAATTTACATAAATAATACACACAAATTTTGTATAAATTGTAAGCCATTTCTCTTAAAAAAAATATTAATACTATGAAAAATTTGCGTTTTTTGTTTTGTTTAACTCGTTTCTGAAATGAATGTAAATTTTGTGTATTTTTTGCGTATTTTACTTATAATGTCACAGCGCGATGATGCTGATGCACTGAGAAAAAATTCTAGTAAAAATTACTATCCTGTCTAGAAAAGTGACCGCAGACTGTCATGTAGTGGAAAAATTACCATCCTGTATTGGAAAAATTACCATGTTGATTGTAAATTTTACTAGAATTACACTACATAACAGTCTGTGGCCACTTTTCTAGACAGGATAGTAATTTTTACTAGAATTGTTTCTCAGTGTGGTGTCTCCATAACAGAATAACGTTATTACTATGAAGAAATTGATCGCACAAGTAAAACACAAATAATACACATTTTCACCACACCCGTACCGAAAGTACCACACTTCCTCTCGGCACCGTACGGAGAATGTAGTAATTTTGACACGGTTGTAATGAAAAATAGTATACACTACATGGGAGGTAAAAAATAATGCCTCAGATCGCAATTTTGGAGACAATTTACGTGCGATCTGGGACCATTTTTATTTTACCTCCTTTGTTGTGTAATATACTATTTGTGTGCACAATTTGTGTAATTTTTGTGTAGCTCCTGTGTACTACCTGCGTACTAATATTTGCAAGAATTTTACAGTTATTTTACACAAATTTTGTGTAGAATTCAGTAAAATCACTGTACACAAATTTTACACAAATTTTACACAATTATAATTCATCACCAGTTTAAGAAATAATACTTTTTTCTGTTATTTCTTAAACTCATTTTTAGCAGTGTAGCAGTGTAGATTTAAAAGATTCCCAGACTTCTTATGTCTACAGGATATATTGGTAGTAGAACTAAAGAAAGTCATTAATAGATCTGTGAAGTTCGTAAAAACAAAGGTCATTTTAGTGCTCAAAGCGGAGATCACATTCTTTCTATCAACAACGACCCAAGAGGATATATGTAAACAATGAAAAACATGGAAAATTTATCACTAAAAGAACAGATAAATTGTTTATCAAATAAAATCAGCGATCAAGAGGCATAATATTCTTTTCACCCTAATCATCCATAAAGTCCACTTTATTGACCTCTGCAGAGGGTGTAAAATCATATTTTATTCTCTCAACTCATTTTATTCCCCGGAGAGTTGTTTTATTCCCCGGAGAGTTGTTTTATTCCCCGGAGAGTGGTTTTATTTCCCGGAGAGTGGTTTTATTCCCCGGAGAGATGTTTTATTCCCCGTAGAGACATTTTGCTCTCCAGAGACACATTTTGTACTGCGAAGACACATTTTAGCTTCCGCAGACACATTTTAACTTCTGTAGACATATTTTAGCTTTCACAGATATATTTTAACTTTCGTAGACACATTTTAGCTTCAATTCGGCTTATCAATCCTCGCTCAAGCTCGGGCAGCAAACTGCACCCGCGGGAATAATCGCCTATTTTACTCCCTTGGTGCATAAATAACTATTAAAGTAAGCGATTATATGGATTGAGAAAAATCATTCCTCTGAATCATGAAAAATCAAGAAAGTTTAGGCTAGTTTTCTTTAACTATTTTTATATTATTCCTTCAGTAATAATTTACTTTTTTCAGTGAATTTGCACTTGCTTTTAATAAATTATGCACATACATATTTTTTAACGAATATTCACTAAAAATTTCAGTGAGTTATTTACCAATCCATTCACTAATAGAAACAGTAGTGTTAGGAAAACTGAGAGTTTTCAGTAAATGAAATTGATCAAGTAATATTTCATGTTTATTTCTATTTATATTTCTCTAGAATGAAAATAGTGAAAATATCACTGATTTTGATAGTAACTACACAATTTACTAATTAGTCAATTAATCATTGTTACTTTGACAGTGTTTATATTTTAAGTGCTAAATACAGTCAACCAATTATTATTTTTACAGTGCACATTTACTTAATCAAAGGTGGCGCTGTTAAAACCACAGTTTTTGTGGTGAGCGTATTCAGCGTGAATTCTGTCGAACCAGCTAAAGATGCGGATAAAAAAGGTAGAAAGGCATGTTCTAGATTAAAATGCCGTCTCAGAACCAATATTTATTTATAAAAATTATGATTGATTGTAACACTTACTTATTAGAATTACGATTTTTTGTTATGTAAATTACAGCTATTAATATATAAATCTAAACAAAGAATAAATAAATTTATTTATTTTTAAATAATACTATTTCAGGGGTCATATAGAATCTTAGGCCTGCAAAAATGGAAGCTGCAATATTTATTTATTTAAGTTATTTTTTATTTCAAATGAAATTCCTAAAAGAATTTAAAAACTAAAAGATAATTTAATATTGTTAAGGATAAAGTTTAAAAGCACTAGTATTTTTCGGAAGAATTATGTTTTTTTTTTATTAAGTTTGTTTTTTGAGAATTAAAAAAATTTCTATATACGATTTACTATTTGTTTGCAATTAGAAAGAGGATGTACCATAATATCACAGATATCCTGTAACTATTCATAATCGATGATGTATTCATTAAATATGGGCATAAATTAGCTCCTTACGGGAACCTTAAAATAAATTTGAATACAAAAACTGAATTCGCTGAATGTTTTAAAACCGTTTTCTTATCGATGTTTTAAAAATAATTTAATTTGATATTACAAAACTTCATTTGTGTTAGAAATTGGATAGATAGAAGGTTTTTACATGCATTCAGTGTTATTTGGTTCGTTTCAGAAAGTCTTCGGTACTGAGAACTGTTCAATTTTTATGAAGCAAGAATAATTATTATTATTCAACAATGAAATGAAAAAAAGGATATTTTACGGATTAGTTCTAAACCTTAATTTTCTTTATTTTACTGACTTACAAGAAAATGTATCAAGTCCTAAAGTACTTGCAGATAAATGATATTGTTAGCCAAAGTCTAATTGATTTTTGGCATACTATTTGATGATTCAGACGAATGTTAAAGTTTAAACTGAAACGTACACATTACTACCATCTAAATTTAATTTTACAGATATACAAACTAATAAACACTAAATAATGTGTATATTTAAATGATTGCAGTCTGTTTTATACCAAATACTGAAGAATTTTTGGAACTTTTAAAAAATAAAATAGTAGTGTTAGTAAAATTGCTAAAAAAACTCAAATTTTTAATCCACTATGTAGTATTTCATTTCTTTTATAGTTAAAAATTATTGATATAGCTTATATAGATACCTTTTTTCTTTTTGCTGTTGCTGCTATTTGCGGTTGAACAAACTACAAGATGCACAAAAAAACCAGTACATAAAAAAAATATAAAGGTTTTAATCACATTATTTAAAGGCTTCATTTTGATTTAATGGAGTTATTTCTGCAAATCGGGGAAACTTCTTTTTCTTTACTTTAAACAATTACATTCGCAGCAGGATTTATGTACAAAAACCGAACGGAAAATAAATTTCAAACATTTGAGATACGCGAATGTATTATTCGAACAAATGGAGCACTTGGAACTCAAGAGTAAAATATAAAATTACGTTTTTTTAATAATTGTAGACCAAATTTTTCTCACTACTTTAAGATCCAATCAGTTCATGATCAACTCAATTTGTGCACTTGATTTACCAAAGCTTTTAACACATCTATATAACATCTCTTGCTCCACCTTCGCAAGTCACTATTGGTTCCTGGTTTAATTTCTTACCCAATGGAACCTTCTCACCTCCTTTCCAGATGGCTTACGTTGTGAGAGTGTGCTTCTGAGAAGAGTAATGGTATGGGACATGTTGCTGGCGTATGCCGTTACCTACTCTCTTTCGCTTTTTTCCCATTCTCCTTCTGAGTTACTTTCTCTTTCTCCCTCCACCCTTCCTGCACTGTCGCCACGTTGCGAAGTTCCTCTCATTCTTTTCTTTTAGCATTTTCCTTGTGATATACGCATTTACATAGACTTGAAATTTCAATAGTTATTGGAATCTAATATTTTATATGTTTCAAATTTATTTAAAAAAAGTCTAATAACGATAAATTCACATTTAACATGTTAACGTTGAAAACTTTTTAACTGTAATAGAACAAACAATTCCTTAAACCCTTTTTTCAAACTTACTTATAAAAAAATATTATTGACAAATATAATTCATTTAAACTCTCGTTATGCAATACAAATATATTCCTTTCTATCTGACAAAATAGTTCGGATAAGTTTAAAAGTTTCAAAAAGTTTTAGTATCAAAATGCAGACAAGACTCAGGGAATGTTAAGTTTAACATTTCTGAAACATGCAACATGAATTTTCTGAAACTTTTGAACTTATCAGAAGAATTTGATCGGTATTTACCACTTTTAAATTATCATTAAAAAATACAAATTGCTCTCTTCTTACTCTTTATATTCTATTTAATCCTTTCTTCAAATGAAGTTTACTGAAAAATTTCTATTGTTTATTTTTTGTAATGGTTAATCTGCTATTAAAATTTTCCATAGAAATCTTGAATTACACGACTTAAAAAACAAATATTTATTTTAGGGCACATTACTTAAGCACATTTTTTAATAATAAATGTAGAAAAACAAAAATGTGTAAATTCGAAAAGAATTAGCTTACACTGTAAAAGGAAACGATCATTTATGATGATGATTTATGATTATAACTTCATCTATTAGTTTATCGGTTAATCACCATGATTAAACCACCCAAGAATTTTCACTAACCGTGGTTTGACCAATTAATCATTGTTTGAAACCGTTTGGGATACAAAAAAATGACAAAAAAGTTACTATTACATAAACAAATAATAATTTTGTTATCGTTAATTAAAATATTCTTTTATGAAAAGTTAGAAAATTAAAAACTAACATTCTCTTTCTCTTTCTGCTCATTTTTAGCATTTTTCATTTCATAAAAATAACTCAGAAAATATTTGCTTCCTTCCTAGGAAGCTTTGTTGATAGTAAAATTTTGAGTTGTTCTGAAAACACGTTATAAATGTGTTTTGAGTAATTGTTGATCAAAAAATAGTATTTTTATAAAATGTCCGGCCGGATGTATGTGTGTGTGTGCGTACGTATATGTGTGTGCGTATGTATACTGCTAGATTTTAGCTTGTGGTGAATGAATTTGAATCTTTTATGACTCTTTTTTTTACCAATTGTGGAAAGAAATTCATTTTTTTATTTGTCTTTTAATGATTTTTATATTTGTTAATTAAGTTTTTTCAAGTTTTTTAAATGATTTCGTTTATAAAATTAATATGTTTATAGATACTATTATAGATAATAGTTTATAGAAATGCATATGAAAAAGCATAAGATTATCTGCCTTTTCGTTTTTAGGCTTTATTTTGTAAGTTTTATCCTATACACTGAAAAGCATTTGCTTTATACTAATTTTATAATTTAGTAACTAAATGTTGAAATACTTTGAAGAAAATCGAGGAGATAGAGGTCTATGTTTTTCTGCGTTGCGCGAAAACTGGAGTAAAAAAGTAATTGGTAAATTGTTAATGCATTTTTCTTCTTCATTTTTTATTATCGGGGTAACTTCGAAAAAAATTAATATGTACTCTTAATAAGGCTTGAATTATCGTCCTTGTCGCTTTACATTCCCTACCGAAAAGCTCTCAGGTAAAATCGCAGGTGAGACCTCAGGTGAGATCTCAAGTGAGAAATTTTTTAAAGTTTAGAAATGCTAAAATGTCAATAAAAGCTTGTATAGCATGTGTTTTCCGATGTACCATCAGGATGGTAACCCCAAATGGCTCAGTCAAAAATGAGAAAAATCACTATTTGACGAATTACAGTTACAGTACAACTTTTATTTAAAACGTTGCATGAGATTTTGGCATGAGATCTCAGGTGAAATCTCACCTGAGAACTCACCTGAGATCTCACCTGAGATTTTTCAGTAGGGTTTCCTTGCGAATTGATATAAAATGTTGTAAAAAAACTAGTATCTGTCAAATGAAAGATTTATA
>JAWWEP010058771.1:0-10211 GCA_035582995.1 Sycophila quercilanae | reverse complement strand
AAATGGCATAAAAATTTGAATGGTGGCATATCGGAGTCCTGGTGACCCACAGCCAATAAAAACAAAAAGAAAGAAAGCTGAACGATTGCAGACAGCAACAGCATTTAACTTTCTAAAATTAAATGACACCTCATAAATAAAATTCTAATACGCATAATCTTTTGGACATCATAATGAACGATCCAAAGTTAAGAACTTGTTTTAACTACAACCACATTTCTTTCGACGAATAACCTGCACAATTTGCCTAGAAAAAAAAATAATAACAATTAGATTATTCAATCAAAGAATCAAAACGACAATAGCTCGAGCAAAAAATAAAAGAAAACCCATGCGTCATCGCGCGACATTCATAAATACCGCGCGCGACACACTAAAAAAAAAACAAACTTCAACAAAGAGTTTTTCTATTCATCTTTCATCCAATACAGGACGGCATAAAACCTTCGAGCGAAAGGCATATAAACCGCAACGCGAATTCTCTGCGGTGCGCGTACCTACTCGCGGGACACTTGCTATTCTCGTTGACTCATAACCTTAACCCTAATAATCTTGTCCCCCTCCGCCACTCCGTTTTACTCCAAAAAACGCACGGGCACCTCTACCCCACGACTAAAACACTCCACACCCCACACTGACTTACTTATCCAATTATAAACATACACACTCCCCGTAACAAAAAAAAACTCCAAAAACGAAAGAAAATTTCTTCAAACCACACTTATAATAATATAAGCATCAGCCCTCGGGAAATGTGCATCATAACCGCCAACGGAGTAGGGGGGACTCGCGCGCGCAACTGCGTCGTTGACGGCTACAAGTACCTATTACCTACTAAACTCGTGCAAGTCTGGAGAGCACCAAAACGACGGTATCTATGCACATACGATACATACGACACGCATGGCTGGATATTTACCTCAGCGAACTTGCCGTCGGTGAAGTACTTGAGCAGGGAGCTCTTGCCCACGGTGCTGTCGCCGATGAGAATCAGCCGGAACTGATAGTCGAAGATTGGCTCCACCATTTTGAGCTAACGTACCGCGCGCTGAGCAAAACAAAGGGGCGGTGCACCGCTGGCTGCTGTCTCCGCTCTCTCAGGCCCTACGTCGTCGGCTGCCGAGGCCTCGTCCGGGCGGGCATAGTCGCGCTCCCGATATTCGCGCTTGGCGCAGGCACTGCACGCGCGCGGGGCTCTCCCAGGCGAGCGCACGCGGGAGCTGCGACGGGGGATACCTACTCCGGAAGAGGCACGGTTACATATGCACGTATGCACACACTCGCGCACAGGGACACTGCCACGGGTAGGTATTATGGTATATGAGGCGCGCGCGGAGCGACGGACTACTGTGTGGAGGATGATCGTCCGCCCGGACGACGGCTGCCAAGCGACTACCTGAACTACTGTGCTGCTTGTGGCTATGGCCTCTCTCCACACGGGAGATACTTATTATTGCTCTTTTCGCTCGTGTGTTTTGAGTGAGGATGACGCGCGAATCCGTTCGCGAGTTTCGATCGCTGCGCGGCGATTGGGCCGACTGGTTGTGGCGGGATATTTTTGAATTTCGGAGTAGTTTTTGGGTTCTTTTTCGTTTTAGTGGGTTAATGTGCGCTTATTAGTTCGTTAAAGTAATTACAAAGTGATTGTTAGTTTAATGATCTGCTTGTGGTAATATTTAGAAGTTTAAATTGCAAATTGTTGCAATTTTTTTTATCTATTCTAATTTACTATTATTGGAACAAGTAATTAGTCAAAAGTATTATTTATAGTACATATTGTCGTTCAAATTCTTATTATATTCTTATTGTATATATTATTTAAGATATAATAAATGAAATAATAATGTAAAAGAATGTAAACACATTTATATTAAAATAAAAAATCGTACAATTATTATACAAAGTACAATTATTTTGTGCACGATCTTTTTTAAATATAAATATTATTTGTTTGTCTGTTAATGTTAACAATTATTAATTAAATTTTAGGATAAAAAATTTTTTTTTTAATTAAAAACACTATGACTATGCATTTAAAGAATTTTATAATTAATGAATCAGCTAAAGATATTAGACATAATCTTTTTTTTTCATTCATAAAACTTCGTAGTTATAATATAAAGTCTACATCTCTGATAAAGATTATCTAAACATGTATAGTATAACACTCGATTTAAAAAGAAACTTTTTTTTACGTTAAAACAGCACTTATCTATTATATTTCGTATTAAAATCGTATCCTAAAAATTTATTTAATCTAAAAACATTTAAATAGGCTTCGATGATTGTTTTTATGAATTTCGGAGTAAAGCGCGTCCGCATGGACTGCTCCAATATTGAGGAATGTGGCGATCAGCTGATTGCTTCGAAAACGTGCTCAACACTGCACTGTTGCCGCATCATCGAATTTTATGATTCTTCGTGCTCCAGATAGTTTGTTTAATGTTCAGTTGAGAACGGCAGATAATTTTTTAAGATGGACGAGGAGACTTTGCTGAAGGAAATCGCTAATTTGAAGCTGAAACTGCGCGAAAAGGAAAATAACCTTGCCGAGTTGAGGCGCGAAAAACAAATTTTGCAAGCACACGGTTTAAACAATGCAGAAATCTCAAGGTACAGTAGGCAAATGCTGCTACCGGATATTGGAGTTAAAGGTAAATGATTTTTGTCATTTTTATCAAGATTTTTAAATTACTGCTAATATTAATTTATTGCATTTATTTGTAACATGGTTAATAACAGATAATTTTGTTTAACTAGGACAAGTAACATTGAAAAACTCATCTGTACTTATTGTTGGAGCGGGAGGACTGGGTTGTCCATCTGCTTTGTACTTGGCGGGTGCTGGAGTGGGTCATATAGGAATTATTGACTACGACGATGTAGAAGTTACAAATCTTCATAGACAATTGCTGTATTCAACTACGGATATTGGTACTTCTAAGGTTGCCGCAGCTAAAGAATCTCTAGAAAGGTATGCAATTTTTAACAAGTTATAAACTAAAGATAGAGCCTTCGTTTTACTTATTGAAATTCATGCTTTTGTGACAGATTGAATAACAATATAAAGGTAACACCTTATAAACTCCAAATACAAAGTAGTAACGCTTTAGAAATTGTAAAGCAGTATGATGTAATTTTGGATGCCACTGACAATGTAGCAACAAGATACTTGTTGAACGATGTTTGTGTTATTACTGGAAAACCATTGGTTTCCGGATCTGCCTTACAGTTTGAAGGACAATTAACTGTATATAACTACAATTATTCAGGTCCCTGCTATAGATGTATTTTTCCAAAACCTCCTCCACCTGAAGCCGTTAATAGCTGTGGAGACAGTGGAGTTTTAGGAGCAGGTACTTTAAAGAATATTTTTAAATTTTATACGAAATGTGTTTAAGAAAAAATTCTTATTTAATGCAGTTTATATTAATTCTATTATATTCCTTTGTGTTGCAGTTGTTGGAACAATTGGTGTGTTACAAGCCCTGCAAGCAATAAAAATAATCCTTGGATTACCTGGAATACTTTCAGGTCGTCTTTTAATGTTTGACGGAATGGATACAACATTTAGAAATTTAAAATTAAGACCAAAGAATAAAGATTGTGCAGTTTGTGGAATCAACCCTACAATAAATGAGTTGATTGATTATGAAGAGTTTTGTGGAGCAAAAGCAAATGACAAAAACCCTAATTTGAACATTTTAAAGGCACATGAAAGAATCAGTGTTAATGAATACAAACATTTAATTAGTATCCCATCCAAGCCACATTTATTAGTAGATGTAAGATCAAATGAAGAATTTGAAATGTGCCACTTAGACAATTCAGTAAACATTCCATTTACAACTATCAATAGTAAAAATGGTGTGGAATTATTTAAAAATGAAGTAGATAAAGTTGGAGCAGACTTATCAACTGGTAAATATAAAATTTTTATTTTTTAACTGTCAATATTGCATAATATATTTAGTTCAACTGTGACTTTATGATTTTAGCTTTTATTTTATGCCGACGAGGAAATGACTCTCAAAGAGCTGTTAAAATTTTAAAAAATGCCTTCACAAATAGTGAAATCGAAATAAAAGACATAGTTGGAGGAATCCATGCCTGGACCAATAATATTGATCCTGAATTTCCAATTTACTAATTATTTATTAACGAAAATACGGTAACGAAAATAATTTATATCAGGTTTTGTACAATTTTGTAAATATTAAGAGTAAGATGTGTGCACATTTATATACCCTTGTTTTACAAAAATATATTTTGATCTCTTTAACAAAATCGTATCATTATTAAATATATTTCGTCAGTTCTTCAGCTGTTAAGCTCGTCTTTGGCCGATGATAATGAATGGCATCTACACTGCGCAACTTCTCAGCTGCCTGCTCGGCGGTTAAATCTCTTTGAGACTGTGCCAACAATTCGTATCCCACCATGTGTTTCTTTATCGTTGCGGATCGAAGCAGTGGTGGTAAATAAATTCCGTGAAAGGTCCAGTGACTGTAGTCTTTTCCCACTGAATCTGGACCAGTGGGAGCACCTATTTTGGATTTAAACATTTGATTTAATAATTTAGACAATAGTATAAAATGTAATTTAAAAATTTGTAATCTTACCATGCCAACCCATCGAATAAGGAAATGAACATTTGAACAAGTTATCGTACTTTGTACACAATGCTTTCATAACTACTGCAAGTGAACCTTGCTCCACTTCTGTCATTTCTTGCATCCTTTGAAATTGTCTCTTTGGTAGAACCATTGTTTCGTAAGGCCAAACTGCCCAGAAAGGAATAACAACCAACCAGTCTCTAGTGTCAATGACTACTCTGTCCTGAAAAATAAAAAAATTTAATCAATTTGAATCTACATTTAATTTTTATAAATGCAAGAATAAATATAATTTTAATTTATATACTCTTTTGGCAAATTCTTTTTTCATGTAGTCATGAAGAAGTGGGGAATTGTGTCGTTCATAGTAACTTCTTAAATTTTTATCCTTAATTCTTGGTTCATTTGGTAGAAAGGAACTAGCCCAAATTTGACAATGAGGATGGGCATTGCTGCATCCCATAAGTGCTCCACGATTTTCAAAAATTTGTACCCATGTCCATTTTTGGCCCAGCTCTTCCATTTCTTTTATCCATCTTATTAATAATATAATCGTTATTATTTGAAAATTTTTGAATAGTTTTCCTTTTTACTCACTGTCTTATTACTTCTGTAATATCTTCTACTTTCATAAGGGCAATGGTGACATTAGATTTGGGATGAAAACACATAACTTTACACGTGCCTTGAGCAGGTCCCATTTGAAATAATTCATGCTGGTGAGCTGGTGGACTTGGTACATTTTCGTACATAGCAGGAAAGTCATTGACAAATGTAAAAGTATGTTCATATTTTGGGTTCCACTGTAAATACAAGATAAAATTAGTATTCGATAGTGTAAGTTTATTTTTTCTAAGCTATTAACAGTCCTAGCTATTAATACTTTTCATTGAAGTCTTTCTGGCCTCTGTATAAAAATAACAACAGTTTACAAAATTAAAAGTACAAAAGGTTAATTAGATTTAAAAATACATTGCAATTGTAGCATTTGACTAATTCCTTAATTTAATTTATTTACGTATTCATTTTTATAAAGTTACATTTATTTTCAAATAAGTTAATAATTCGGAGGGAACACAATATTTTAAATCGATTAGAAAAATAGAAATTATATAAAACAATACCTCTTTATTTGCTCGAACATTTCCAGGGCAAAGTGGATTCAATGGATCATATTCTGGTACTTCATCTTCAATACCTGGTTCGACAAGACCTCCCCAAGGTCGTTTCATTCTATGAGGGGAAACCAAAACCCATTCATCCTTCAGAGGATTATACCTTACGTGTTGATGATCTGCGCAGAATAAATGAAAGATGACAATTCATTAAAAAGCAATTCTTTTAAATGTTTCAGCACATAAATCTTCACAAACCTCTTGGATCGAACACTGCTCCATAATCACTCATATTTAAAAAAAAAAAAAAATTCTACACAACTTTCTTAACAGACTAATTTATTTAATCTAAGAGAAATATTTTAATATCGGGAAATGTTAGATAACAATTCTACGCGTTATCAGTGAGGATCACTTTTAAACGCCGTTCACGCAAGAACAGCGAAAACTAAGCTCACTCGCATCGATGCCACCGACTTAATGCAGAGAACTGTCGAACAGCCGCACAGTATCGCGATTTCAATCGCTGACACCTTGATACGCAAAAAAAAACTTACGATAGCACGATCCTCGCGTCACGTGTACGTCATTAAGCTGTCACTGCTGCATCTTCTGCATTTTAAACCTTGTGTACTTGAATCTATGTATCTACTGCATGTGTGTGTTATATAGAGTGTGAATCTATGTAACTACTGCATGTGTGTGTTATATAGAGTGTAGACTGTAGAGTAGACAGATTGCACATGCTGTACGCATGCAAGTGGTGACAAATATATAACCTTTTTAATTCTTCCGTCTTCCTTCATGCCTATATTTCCTTGTTCTCTTCTCACTTTTTTTTTTTTTAAACGCAGAACCACTGCACAATTAATATATTACTATTTTAAATAGTAGTTGAAACGATTGTAGCTAAAAAGAAACTTAATTAGACAAAAAATAAAATTTTATTTTATTGTTTGTAAAACCCGATACAGCTATGACAATTTTTTCATGCAATTGTCCTCTTTGTAAAGATATAAGACCTAGTAGTAAAATAGCATTAAAATCAAGATTATAGAAAACTTAAAATGCTATTTTCTTTACTTATATGTAAAATTTATAAAACTTTATCACTGGAATTAGCTACATTTAGCACTATTTAACACTGGAATGAGTCTTTTTCTTCTCTCAAGCTAGCCATAACATCAATTGGCTTATTTTTTTTAGTATGTTGTTTAATACCAGGTTCGTTTACCCGCATAAATGGGTTGATTAATTTTTCGTCTCTAATTGTGCTTGGTATAGTGGGTAGATTCTTTTCACGTTGACTACAAGCCCATTCCAGTTTATCTTTCAGTAAATGATTTTTTGGTTCAGCATGTAGAGCAAATTTAAGATTATTTACAGTATATTCATGGCCACAATAAACTTTCTGTAAATTAAGATTTCAGATACATGCAAAACATTAAATAAAGTAAAGATAGATTGAGTCTTTCTTTTATAATAACATCATATTTGCAAATAAATTTTATTTTACCGTTTCATCTGGAAGTTTTGCCAGAATTTCATTGAGAGCTGTATTCATTTGCTCAGCATTGCCCTCAAAGAATTTTCCACAACCAGCACTAAATAAAGTATCACCTATAAAATAAAATTTTAATTACAAAATCTTTCATTATTACATGCAAATAAATTAAAATTTGTTGTATTCACCTGTAAAAACAACAGGTTCAGAACATTCTTGAGTTACATAATAACAAATGTGACCTCGAGTATGACATGGAGTGTATAAACATTCAATTTTCAAATTTCCAATAGTAATTACACTTCCATGTTCGACTTTACAGTTTAAAGCTCCAATTCTGTCATCTCCACCGTAAACTAACAGATCGGGTCTTGCACAAACCAGCTTCTCATTTCCTCCGGCATGATCCCAGTGATGATGAGTAGTCAATACCTTTGTTAACTTGACGTCGCTTTCATTAACAGCTCTTAAAACTTCATCCGGATTTACAGGATCTACTATCGCCGCTTCTTTAGTCCTCTCATCGATGATCTAAAAAATTTAATATTATCTAAATTTGTTTTCATAGTCACATTATTTGCTCAGCTTTCGCAATAAACATACAAGGTACATGTAATTGTCCTGAAGAGCAGGCAGAATTTGAATCTTCATTTTGTTGTGATCTACTTCTTGTGATATACTGTGAAAAAACCTGAACTTGGCCAGTTGACAGTCTGCTGTGTGCTTTGCTAAAATAATAAAAAATAACATTAACCTTTACCGCATATTATAGGGAAATTGAAAAAAATCGACAATTATTTTTTGAGAATATAATTAAATATACTGTAGAGAACGCATTGATTAAAAGAAAACAAAGCACGTTTGTACCCTTCGAGTGAACAGAAGAAAGTCCATTTTTCCGTCCAAAAGAACGGAGTAGCAATTGAGTACGTTTGAGCATATTGTTAAGAATGTAGTTCAAAAAATGTAATAAATAAAGAATATAGGATGAAAAACTCGCGGAAAATTTCGAAAAAGCATGTAAACTTTAGTAAACAATTGAAATAAACATGACTTTGTAAAAACTTGGCTTACTTCGGAGACTCGAAACCGCCGAAGATTGAAGATTACACTACTGCCGTGCCGGTGCTATTTTGCCGCTGCCTGCACTTGATGTGTATACATATATAATAATTGAAGCCAGCTGTTTCGAAGAATAGGGGGAGTCGGAGAGATTTCGTCACATAATAACATAACCTCAAACTTTATGCGGCGAAAACGTAAACACTGTCCGGCTGGGTACTCACGAGTGCCGTTTAGTATTTTTGTATAAAAAAAAGTAAAGATTAAAATTGTATTTTTATGTTTTAAAACTAGAGTGAATTAATTAATATGTCTGCTGGAAGCTCAAAGGAAGTAATCAATATCGATGACGACGATAATGAATATAAAGGTTTGGTATAATTTTAAGCACAATTTCGTTCTTAAAAAGTTACATCTTAAATATTAGTAATACAGAATTATTAATTTAAAAATCAGTTTATGTGTAGATCCATTTAAATTCTTTTCTTTTGATTCTGTTTAATAAAAATGACAACTTGTTATTTGAGTAACAATGTAACATTTTTAATTTAGCAATTTAATTTATGAATTTATTAAATATTCTTTTAAATGGATTATACAATCATACTTTTTAAAAATCAATACGATGAATAATTTCGATGTAAATTGTTTTTACAGTTACCGAGGAGGACGAAATAGCAGCTATTGATTTTGAACTCAGACAGATAGAATGTGAGCAGCAAAAGTTGAAGGACAGGGAACAAGTATTGCTTAATCGTAAGCAAAAATTGAAGGACGATGCTTTGCTCAAAAAGAGTTTAACTGTGTCCAAGAAAAAATGGAATTCGGAAAAGTTTCCATGGTCCAAAGATCTATTGAATACATTGACAAAGGTTTTCAAAATCAATGAACTCAGGCCTCTGCAACTGGAGACAATGAATGCCTTTATGTCAAATGAAGATGTCATTTTAGTCATGCCTACTGGAGGTGGAAAAAGCTTGTGTTATCAATTACCATCTGTGATAAGCAAAGGAGTATCTATTGTAATATCTCCTTTAATTGCCTTGATGGAAGATCAACTGCACGGTTTGCACAAATTAAAAGTCAATGCCAAGATGCTGAGTGCTAAAGCTCCAAAAGAAGATGTAAAGGAAATAATGACTGGATTGATTGACAATAAATCGGATCTCAAATTGATATACGTTACGCCAGAATACATGGCCAAATCAAATCGTTTCATGAGCAAGCTGCAAAAGGCTTTCGAAATGAAAAGGCTAGAACGTTTTGCAATCGATGAAGTACACTGTTGCAGTCAGTGGGGTCACGATTTCAGGCCAGATTACAAATTTTTAGGCATTTTAAAATCAATGTTCCCTGGTATCCCCATTCTTGGTCTGACAGCAACTGCACCTGCAAAAATCATCGTCGACGTTCAAAAAATGCTGGAGATTCAAGGCTGCTTGGTACTCAGAGCTTCTTTCAACAGGCCAAATCTTTTCTACGAAGTAAGGCGTAAACCATCCGAAAAAGAAGTCTGCCTTGAAATGATTGTTCAACTCTTAAAATCTAGGTTTAATATAATAATTTACCTTCTCTAATTTAATTTTTAAATGATTATTTAAACTTCAATCATTCAAAAATTTACAGATTTAAGGGAGAATCCGGCATAATCTACACGACCACAATAAAAGAGTCCGAGCAGCTGACGACGGATCTAAGAGCGCACGGACTAAACGTGGGCTGCTACCACGCAATGCTGGAGCCAGCGTACCGCACGAAAGTCTACTCCAAGTGGATATCCGGCGAGTACCAAGCCGTCGTAGCGACGATAGCCTTCGGCCTGGGCATCGACAAGCCCGACGTCCGCTTCGTCATTCACCACTGCCTCTCCAAATCCATGGAGAACTTTTACCAGGAGAGCGGCAGGGCCGGCCG
>JAWWEP010058741.1:0-10212 GCA_035582995.1 Sycophila quercilanae | reverse complement strand
AATATGGTAATAAATGCATTTGTAGAAAAATTTAGATCGGTTAAAGAATAGGTCTCAATTTTTGCGAGCTTTAACATTAAGAAACGAGTCTAAAGTACATCTTTTTTGCCAGCTACACACTGAAAAGAAAAGGTAATTTTAATTAAATAGTTACTTCAATAGTACTTGTTAAATGTTTCTTTGAGTCAAGTAGATATTTCTTTAAAACTAAGTGAATTTATTTGTTTCTAAATAAATTTAGTAGTTAAAAAAAATAATTTTTCGATTCAAGGAAATATTTAACAATTGAACTATTTATCACTATTGAAATAACTATTTACTTAAAATTGCCAAATTTTTCTCTTAGTGCAGTAATACTTTATGAAATTGAAAAAATTAAAAAATTAAAGCTGTAATCACGCGTCATAAAAAAATACGTTACACCTACGCCTGAGAACACATCACATGTCGTTATATTCTCGCAAAGATACGACTTAGCGCACGCTTGCTCATAATCAGCTGCGTAAAATCGTACCATGCACATGTTTTATCGAAATGTACAACACTTGAGAAGAACGTAACTTTCTAAGTTCTAAGTTCACGATACATTAGTACTCTATTTTAATCTATAATAATAATAATAAATTACGTAAATAAATAAAATAATTACAATAAATTTATTTACAATTACAATTATAATGAAGACAAATTTATTTTAAATCGCGAATTAATCTTTTTTAAACCGTCAAAACTTGGGACACAGCAAGGCAGGACGAGACTGGGCCTACTCAAGACCCAGACATGTATCAAGCAATTTTAAGACCAGGACAAGACTTTCTAACAATTTCGTCGGGTCTTGATCGCAGTCCTAACTCCGTATTTTATTTGCGGTTCCAAAAGAACAAAGACGTTATTTTCAAAATTCACGTAGCTTAATGAGAATGAAAAGCGTGTAAAGTCCCACGTATTTTGACTGCACTCCTTTCGCTTATTTCGAATCTCCCTCGCTATATCTTAAGAGGAGTGTCGCGTCATATGATATTTCGCGAACGCAATCTGTAGTTTAAAATCATAACTAATAAATCTTTCGGTAATATACTTCTTTTAATACTGCATAAATAATCTTGTATAAAGTGAAAATTCAAGGAATTGTATTTAGAGTAAAAAAATTTGAAAAGAGAAAGTTCTTTAAATGTATTAGTTTCCTTATCCGAATATAAGCAATACTCTATATTATGAATGTAACCCTTTTTTATACATTGATATCACTGTGTGTTTTCTCAAAGGGTATGCACATGCACTGCTTAGAACTGTAACCGCCTCATGGCTAGATGATTTCATTGTTTTAATAGTTTTCCCTCTCTTCAATGTTTATAAGTTTAAGAAAGCGAGGGTAGGGAGCCCTAAACCTCCGAGTGTGGAGGCAGACCGAGCAGCATCTCTGTATTTGATTCTCTCAGAATATATTTTAATTAGTTAAATTTAAATTTCTGTCTTGGATTATTTTTCTTTTTTCACCCTTTTATTACCTTAATTAATAATCGCGCATCTCGAGATTTCAAACACTCCGCGCTTTTGGCGAAATTCACGTACACGGATAGACTTTTCCAGTAAAAATTACGGGTACGACATCCGTAAACGTGGGGCAGTTTGCCTGTGTGGAAGAATTTACAATTTTTCCAGTAATTAATGCAGTGCCATCCACGAATTAATACAACACGGTCGCAAAAATAGTACTAAACGCTGGGTAAATTTTACCGAACGTTCCGTAATTTTTTTAACACGTATCTTTACTAGAAAAACAGCAATTTTTACTGAACTGTTCGGTAATTTTATACGGGTTAGGTTCGGTCGTCTGACTGCTTCGTTACGTTACTTGCGCATGCGCATAATATCTTATTTTCCGCTGCGCAGGAGTTCAGTCGTTTTTACGAGTCAGTTCGGTAAAATTTGCCGAGTGGATAGTATTATTTCATGGCATGGCATATGGTCCCACGATTACGGTTCGTTCGGTAATTTTTACAGTTTTTTTTTTTTTAAATTTTAACGGAAAAATCTATCCGTGTATAAATACGTTTATTACACGTACACCCCTGCTCGACGGCGCAGGAGTTTTACGTCTCCAGGTCCCTGGTTTCCAATGCACAACCTCCGCGAGTGCATCAGCATTATTAATCTTAATTGTACCAGGTACGAGAGCACGTGGTCCCAACGCTCAGAGTACGGAGTCTCGAGCTCAAGAAAACCTTAGTTCGCGAGTCTTAATGAAATTTCGAGGAGAGCGCGGCAGCACGTTCAATTTCCGTCGCCGACCGCAGAAATTGGCAGTGGAACGCGTGACTGCGTGCCGCGAATGGGAGCTGCTTTTAAATTTTGAGCACATCGTCAAATCGCCGCTCCGCAAAGTGCACGCGATAAATTTCGTCTGGCCACTGTCGTTTCGGTTACGCGAGTTGTTCGCCAAAGCGTCAATAATGAGTTCGGGTCAAACGATTCGAGCGCTAATAATACATCGAGCGCACGCGTTCCGCGTAAAAATAGCATTTGCGGGGAAAAAGTTCGACGCGGCATCGAGTATGAGCGAAAAAATAGCATAGAGCGAAAGAGCCGTTATCGTACTTTGTTAAGCGTCAAACTTTTGTGAATTTGGCGCTCGCTGATTCAGGACGAATCTGCAACAATTCCAGAGGTCTACCTTGAAAACGTGAACTGTATTGTTCCCTAAAACATCGATATTTCACAAAATAAAGCGCGCGATTAAAATCTAAAAAAAAAGAAAAAAAAAAACAGAAAATCCTTTGCTTCATACACAAAAACATTATTCAACTTCATAATCGGTTGAGTGGTTTTTCTCACAGTTTGAGCCCTCGTTATTTTCCGACAGGAAGTCGTCTAAATTAAGCCGTGAAATAAATACAGTGTGAATTCAACGGAAAAAAGGTCCGCCAAGTCGTCTTATTTCTCCTAGCAAATCCGATTAAATGTAAAAAGAGCGATGCCATTCACCTCCGTGTAAAATGAATCAATCGATGGGACGCGAGAGCGTCCCGCCGCGGAAAAGCTCGCCTCGGAAGAAGTAGGTAACCGCAGCGCGCGAACGAAAAGAAAAAAGATGCGCGCGAGAGACGGACGATGGGAAGGAGACAAACGACCCCTACTCAATTAAAATTAATCGAGCGAAATGAGAGCGGCGCGGTTGACTCTTTTTCCGCGGGCAACAAGGGAAATTATTCACATGACTTGAACCGGGAGGGGGGGGGGGGGCTCCTGTACATTTGCGAGTGCGCTCGCGACTCGACAGGCCGTAAAGTCAGATAAAGCCGGCTAGACTCGCTGGCGAACGTGACGATGTACACCCCGATGGCATATTGCCGCAGCCTCGCGATAAGCCGCGTCCGTACGATTGTGTGCGCGCGCCGGTGACTCGATAGCGTGCCATGCGAATGCAGCTTCCGGTCGAGTTCGCGTCAGTGGCGCGCTTCGAAGCCTTGTAAAAAAAGAAAATATAAGCTTCCTTTCTCGAGCTCCACCTTTGCATGGAAAACGCTTGCTCAGCCGTGACTTTCTGAGTTGCTCACTCGCATCGCTCGTTCACCTGTAGATGTGCTCTTTCGATTTGTTCACCCATGACGATTTGCTTTATATCGTGTAAATGGCATTTACAAAAGTGTTTAAGCCACGCATACTTGGAAAAATATGTTTATTAGTGCTCATAAAAAGTTTTAGTTGTTAAACTGTAGTACTTTATGAAAGATAAACGCATAGAAAAAAAGGTTGAGTGCAGAAAACAATTTTTCGATACGCCGTGCGCAAAGATACGATTTTACGCACGCACGCTCAAAATCAGCTTCGCAAAATCGTATCTTGCACACGTTGTGTAGAAAAATACGGTTCGATACATGAGCGAGGAGGTGAAAAATCACATTCTCGCACTTGTATCGAAATGTACTATTTAAACCTGAATTTAAGAAATTTTTATTTCAGTTGTTGTACATGACAAATGAAGTACTTATACTCATTTATAAATCGACAATTAATAATTTTAATATACTGGAACAAATAATATTTCCAACACAGATTGATTTTTAGTTAGTATGAAATATAGAGAATATTATAGGAATGGAGGTTTAATCAACGTTGAAGGTCTGAAGTCTCCATTTCGTAATTCTCGGTCATTTCTATGTTTCTTACAATCTGCCTGAATCTTTTTATCTAACTTTTATCAATCATCTATTTATACAAACTGATCTAGCATGTATACAACTCAAACTAAAACAAATAAAATTGATAGATTTGATGTAAGCGGAAAATGGAAATCTACCGCATTTCGATTTCGATTGTAAGGCGATACCGAATTAAAGTTCAGAAATCTCCAAAGTATAGGTCAATCAATTTTCATGGAAATAGACTTATATGTTGGTAATGTATACCTTTTTTGTGTGAAGAATTTTTGAGTAAATATATCTGATTTTGTTGAAAAACTACTTAAATTTCTTAAAATTCAGAAATTTCATGAATTTGTTCAATTGCAGAGCTAAATCGATTCTTGTGAAAATTTGTTGTTGTAAGACCCCTTAAGCAGTAGAATTGATGTTTGAAAAATGCCATCTGCGGAATTGTATTCATATCGAATATGTTGGAGACCAAGACGATTTAACTATACAGACTGCTAATGTAATTTTGAATTCACATGTGAAGAAAGTAAAGTTAAGCACTTTTCTTTATGCAGAGTTGTTCAATAATAATTTATCTTTAATAACATCAAATAATTTTTTACAAAATATCTTGTTTACTTAACCAGTGTTAAAAAATACCTTGTTTACTTAACCTGTGTTACAAAATATCTTTTGTTTGCTTTAAAAACTCTTTTATTTCCACTATCCCCTAGCAAAAAAATTATAGTAATCGCTTACAGTTTGACTGCAGTTTGATTGCAAACTTTTCATTCGATCTACAATGAAACTACAACATTTTTACTCGATTATATTTTTTTTCCGTAAAATATAGGGATTGATTAACAAAAAATAGCTAGTTTCATTACCATAAGCGAATTATTCAATGTTCTTATAGCAACGGCAGAAAAGTTTCGAGTATTTCGTCGTCATTAGTCAAGGCCAAAGTTGGAGAGCTCTCAATAGAACGCGAGCACGCACGCTCGGCCGCAAATTCATCGCGGGAGTCGGGCTGCGGTGGCGGAGAGTTGGAGTAGAGAGCGATCGAAGGTACCGGCGCACTACAGTAGGCGCGGCCGTCGTTAGCCGGGGCCGGTAGTCCGTCGAACCGGATAAGATAAAGATAACCTCTCTCTCAGCTCATTCGTTGCTTTGACGATTTCCCGTCCGCGTGCGCGAAACAAGGACCAGTCTCGGCCCCACCAACTGGCTCTCTTTATCGCCGATTCCAGAGCGATCGCGAACGACCGCTTTTTCGCAATATTATCCTCTTTTTGCCGCGCGTTTTACCACGAACGCTCGATTTATTAAGGCTTGTAATGTAGTGGTTTAGTGGCCAGGAAATGCGGATAACTTGTTTTTTATTCTCAGCGCATTAGCAGACCGAATTTTTCTTTTACGCGCAATATTAACGAGATTTGTAAGTGGAGAAAATCGAGTCATTGGCCGCAAATGAATATTCATGAACGCGCAAGCAAATAGGCTTATTGCTCTATACACTTGAGTAAATAGGCTTATTAATATAAATGCACTGATAATGACAGTTACTTGAAAAAACGAAACTCGATCGGGGATTAGAAAAAAAATTTTGTGTATAATTTAGCTGTAGAAGATCAAGTATAATTTTCATTAAAATAAATTTTTCTACTGCCGATCGTTTTATTGCATTATCCGCATTCCAGGTACACAGGTGGAAGGATCAGTTTTCTCAATCAAATCATTCTAGTTAAAATACCGTAAACGAGTGGTAATTTATTTGCATACTGCATCAGACTCTCTCTAGTGTTCCTTCAATAATTCTCTATACATTCGTCTTTTCTCGCAAACAATTGCACGTATCATTTTAGTTTCACATGATCATCATAAAAGTGTAGCATTTGCAAGAAACTGTACGTGAATTAGGACTTAGATAGTTTCTTGAGCTTGAAAAACGTATTTTAATAATTTTTGCTTACGTTTCTGGTATTTTTATTTTTAGGTTGCAAAAAAAACTGAAACGGGATTGATTTCAAAATTAACATTTTGAAATAACTCTTTCTTGTAACACACGTACAATTTTGGCGTAAAAAGCAAGTCTATAATTTGAAAAAAGTATGCTTTCATCGAAAATCTTTGTCATAAAAAATATCGCGTATACCTTCAGTCTTAGTGAGTCTCTCTGATATCGTGTAGTTGTAGTTCTCGTCTTCCATAAGAGCAGATCAATTTGATATCCTAAGTAAATACTATACTAGTTGAAAAATAGTTAAACACTCTAAAGTTTAATTTACAATTGCAATAAATAATGAATTTATTTATTTTTATTTAAGTTTGCAGTTACTGAAGAAAATTCTATTTCAAATCATCAAGACTAGAAACAAGAGGAGACCAGACCTGATTAAGATAAAGGCAAGACTTTTAGTATCAAGAAATTTTAAGACCAAAAGATAATTTTCCAAAAATTTCTTCTTCTCTTGGTCTTATGCTTTATCCTTCCAACCATACAAGCCACATTGATAGAAAGATTCAGTTGCCCCAAAGTCGTGGACTTAACTGTTAATGAATATGGATTTGAATAGAATGAATTAATAGTTGAGGAATGGTTCAGTTGCCGCTAGTACTTCAGAAGAAATGCCTGTCGCGATTCCATTTCTTAACTATTCGTGCATTAACTGTTAATGAATATTTCTTAACTTTCAAGGAATATTCATTTGCGTCAAATATCATGAAAAATTTAGGCTCAAATGAACGGTGCATTTGACTCAAATGAATCTTTCTATCAGTGCAGGTGCTTTCGAGACCCCGGAAAATATCCAAGATTCCGTGCCGCCGATAAGTACAGTCGTTGCACGTACAAAATAACAAAACAAAAGAATCGCGCGACAGACGCAAGTGACAGCGTTAAAAGCTCACAAAACGCCGACGCTGTCGCCTCGCTCCCGGAGGTTATCGCTCGGGCACGGCACGGCGCCGTCAGCGAATAGTTGCAATGCGACGAATTCCTCGGCCGAGAATCGGATGTGAGTTCTCGGAAGCGTACTTCCGCGAATCGGCGCCGCAAAATAGTTTCCCGAGTCTTCGGCGCGCGGAGATACTTCCGGTCGCGAAGATTCCGCTGTGCGAGCCGCCCTCTGGAAGACGAAGTTACGGAGTTTCCAGGAGGAGTGGCGTGCCGCTTTCCGCGAATGTACGACCGGCGGTATCCCCGACGGAGGGAGGCGTCCCGGAGCCGAGGCCCCGAGCGCGATTCCTCTGGCCGCTTGCCAGAGCAGCATAGTGTATTCGCCTTCTTTGAGAGCCGCGGAAAGAGGAATCATCTTCTCACGGCGCAGCGACTCTCCTTCACGTCATGTACGTGTCCACTTACGAGCTAAATAAAAGTGTAACGCACCTCTTTTCATACGGTGCTTAAATAAATCTCATTGGAGTAGAAGACTCGGCCGTTCGTTAACATGTGCTAGTTAAAGAGGTAGAAATCTCGAATGATCGGATACGAACCAGTTGATATTAATTTTTTATTTGCCAACGTCATTCGAGATTTCTGCCTCTTTAATTTAAATAATTCTGTTCAGACTCGGGGTGTAACGATGGATATTTTCTTTTGAGGATATAATAAGAGCGACTCAAGGCGGAGTATTTTCTGTCATGCACACGTTCACTCGGATGATAGGATGTCCGCAAATTTTAGCTATCTTGCTTTTTTAATAAAGAGGAATCGCCAAAACCAGGGGGAGGTGGCGTGTCGCTAGGACACGAAACCTTGCTGCCCGTTGGCTTGGGTGGAGGATAAATTATTAAGTTATCATATTTCGAATGCATCGTTGAATAATTGAAGATAATAGAAAATAATTTAAATTTTAACTATTTTTAATCAAAAGAACTTAATTTTGAATTCGGGGCTTGCGTCTAAATGCAGCAAAATACATTTCGTATCCTCCATCGATCATTAGCAGGATGCATTTATCTTACTAACGGCAGTGATCTGAGGTACGAACAATTTCGGTAACTTATTCGGAGTGTCGCGAAGTATTTATGCTTGCGACCGCTTTGTTTTGATTGAGTGTTGCAAATTTCGAGCGCTCGACGCCTATTGCACACATTGGCAAATAATCGAGAAGAAGAATCGCCGCAGATTTAAAATACAAATTGATTTCGAATACAAAATTTTTTATAAATTTTAAATTTCTATTGTTAATCGCCACGTCCTCGATGCAATTGAATGTCGATGAGATCGCCAATGCGGGATTGCGAATAAATTTGAAATATCCCGATGAATTTGCAAAGATTCTCAAGTGACGGTGGCGAAAGTTGGACCGAGGCGTGGAAAAAACAATGTTCGAAAAGTTAACGAGTTCTTTGCGGTTCGATCGTCGGTGTGCGCGCAGGGTGTGCGCGATGTTCCCGCATGAATTATGACAACTTCGCTCGCGCGGGGAAAGTTTAAAGTTTCGCTGTAAAACCGCATTAACGTTTGTCATTTACAACGCGATATTTCTGTCTACCGACCACCTCAGTGAGTCGGGGATATGCGCGAGGTGTCTGAAATAAATCGACGAAAAGAACGACTCGAGTGGCCTTCAACCGCAACTACACTTCCATGCACACACCCCGTCGTCTTCACTCTCTCTCTCTCTCTCTCTCTCTCTCTCTCTCTCTCTCTCTCTCTCTCTCTCTCTCTCTCTCTCTCTCTCTCTCTCCCTCTCCCTCTTTCTCCTTCTCTTTGTCAACCGTCTTTCTTTTCGTCAAGCACCTTGCAGTTTCTCTTCTCTTCAATTCGTCCGCGCGAAAAAGCGAAACGGGAGAGAGAGAGAGAGAGAGAGAGAGAGAGAGAGAGAGGGAAAGTACCTATATATCTTCCGAGACTCGCAACTGCCAGTGCTTTTTTTTCAAATAAAATGCCACGTCCGGTAAGTTCATTTTCATATTTACCCTTGCACTCACTTTATTTTATTGTGCAACAGGAAGGTCAAAGTATGCGTCAGCTTATAGTTTTGCTGCAGGCTATAAATTATTTTATTCACGGCGTTAGATGTTCCGTTTTTACAGACTGACGCGCCTTAAGACGAGCTATTTTTAAATTTTAATTAATATGTTTATTTATTTATTTGGCCGAGTCACGTTTCATTATTTCAGATATACCTGCGCACGACCCGCATCACCCGAGAACGGGATAAATTTGATTCGTGGACCCACGTATTAAGAGTATACAAAATGCTATAATCCCTTAACAAACTAACAATGCATAAACGGTAGAATAGCGGAATTTTGAAAATCCGTGAGGTTCCAGGGTACTCGGGGTTGGATCGTTTTCTCAATGGCTACCGGGAAATATTTGCGCGTCGCATTGTATGCGACGAGAGCGAGCAGGAGGGAAAGCCACTTTCATGCAGAACCGAGTCACGCGTTAGATAAACTGATCTCCATGTAAATGCGTCGCCGAGACCAGACACATAAGCCCCGAGGCAGACACCTGCCCTGAATTTGCCTGCGCTCGACGTGTAAAGCGAAGCCCAAGAGCGGCGCATTTTGCCCTCTGAAAAGGGGCAGTTTTGCGGCAATCCCTGGCGCGATCCCGTTATGCCTCGACGGTCTCGACCCGTGTGACGTTGTTTTATTTTTTCCTGCAGTACGGGAACCTGTTCTCCCTTCTTATAATAAATTTCAATTGTTTGATAAAAATCAATTGTGTCTTACTTTAACTAGTAATTCCTACAGAGATAAAAGATTTTACCTGAACATACATGGAGCAAAATTTTGTATTAAAAATTACTGTATTATTTCTTAAATCGAGAAAGTCGTAAATTTAAATTAAATTTTACTAAATTTATTATTAAATTTGTCCTTGCTTCAGTAAAGACTATACTAATTTTTAACGTATATCATTTTTCTACGGGTCTGATATGCCAGCTTAAAACTAAAACTTATAAATTAAATACAATGTTTCGTTCTAATTAAAAAAAAAAATAGATATGGTAGCAAAAAGTATTCTGATAAATAACAAACGCGTAGGGGAAGGGCGGGTAAAACGGACATGGCGGGCAAAAGGGGTTTTAGCTATATTTTGTGTTTACTTTCTAGCATA
>JAWWEP010058730.1:0-10213 GCA_035582995.1 Sycophila quercilanae | reverse complement strand
CATTTTTTAAATATTTAAACTTTCGATCGCAGCTTATTTGGGATTAGCGTGCACCGCACGGTTAAGACGAAGGAAAAACCTAAGAGTGAGAGAGAGAGAGAGAGAGAGCGTAACCGACGGAAAACAAAAAGACCTTTTCATACTTTTGGAGACTGAAATACACTCGCCAGAAAACAAAGAGGCCTTTTCAGGGGGCTGAAATTCCTGAGCGTTCGGCGCGCCATAAGAAGTTATCACTTCAAAAATGCACCATATCCGCGCCCATGACTTTGAATAATTAAAAAGCCAGTCAGAAGTGCAATTCCGTTACGTCAGCGGTCGCGTGCGCGGGGGCCGCGGTCATCGCTCGCGGCGGAGAAGCCGCAATCAGCTGCAAAGTCGCACGAGGCGTCGCCGGTGCAGCGCAGCGCGCCCATTAAAAGCGAGAACGCGCCGCGGCTGCAATTGAGATAGCGAGTCTTTCTCGGAAGCCTGAAACCGCCGGCACCGTCGCCGATAAGACGGCCCCGCGCGAACGAACCCGAGATGCTGCGCCGACCTTATCGGCCGCGATTTCGAATTATCGGGCCGCGAGGTGAGACGCGACGCGACGCTCCCAGACGTATCGATACTTCCGTCGAAGGACGAGCTACCCGGAATCTACCGGCTGAGTTCCTTTTCTCTTTTTTTTTTTTTTTATGTCGACGCAGCGAGATTGCGTCGCTGGGCATTTTAGAGAAATCCGAGCGATGGGTATGGCTGCGGGTTTACGAGGCGGTTTCATAGTTATCTTTCGAGGAAGTGGGTAGCCTCGATTTTTTTTTCGAAATTCACCGGGTTGAGATAAGCAGGCGCGAAGGTTTTTTTTTAAGAAAATTTACGAACATTTTTGGAGGCTGGAGACTTTAAACATGAAGCTTTAGCTATAGTCCTTGTAAAAAGTAATAATTACGAGTACTTTTGTTAATCTTTCAACTTTGATTAATTCTTATATAAAAATAGTAGGAAAATTTTTTGCATTTCTGTTTCGAAGAGTTGAGATGTATTTTCGTCAGCTGCTCTGTTGTACACTTATACGTCTTATAATTCATGATTACTAAATTAAAAGACAATACAAGGTAAAGACAGTCATGTACGTTAAAATTAAACACGATAATGCACTAACAAAAATTGTACATATAGAAATTCAATTAATTATTTGTCATGCACATAAAATTCAATTAATCATCTTGTTTAATCGTAAAAGGTACTTTTACACCCGAAATGGAGCTACCATCTAGTCTGATCTGAAAATAACCCTTACAGATATTTATAAATTCTTTATTTGCGTTCTACGCTCAAAATATAACGGCTGACAACACGACAACCCGAGCGATTATAGTACAGTGACATCGAAATTCCATTATGTTCATTACGGAAATTCGGTGCTATTTGCAAAATTTTCCATAAAAAAAAAAATAAAATAAAACAATGCAATCATGAATGCAAGTTAAGCGCCAGGCAATGCAAGTTTAATTACGCTCTTTTAATAACCGGTGGAATGCACCTCGCGCGATATGGGATAGGGATCGTCGCACGCGATGCCTATATGCGCGCCGTGCAGCTCCAAATTACACCTTGCGATTCTCCCGCCCTGCTCTTATTTCTCTTCACGCCTAAACAGGCGTATGCATATGCAGTGGAACTGCCGAAGCGATTTAGAAACTCACTTTTACTCAACGTCATGCACCAGATTATTCTTATTATTATTATTAGTGAAGGAATTTTCAAGTTTAATCGACTGACTAAATAGCACATCATTCTATCTTCAACTCTTCACGTAGTAAATTTTCTTTATCTTGATATTTCACCTTTTATTTCTTCATATATTTACAGTTCTTTTTTATACACTATAGACTGTATGTTAACCCTTTCAGAATTGAATATTTTTTATACTAAAATAATTTCATAAATATTTCCACTTTTTTGACTAATATTTTCTATTTTTAAAACTCATGTTTTTGATTTCTTGAATTCTAAATTATTCACTTTTAATGCTGTCCACTGTAGTTTTTAATTATTTTATGAGTTGTTAGAATATTTTCAAAAAAATTTTAAAATTACAACCATGAAGATTTATTTTTCTCTTTTTACTTTATCTTTTTCTTAACATTGTCGAGAATATCGGAACTTTTATTCAGTTTTTTTTTGGACGTACTACGTTGCTATGTTTTTTTTTTTTTTATTTTAAAAACGTTGTAGCACTCAATTGAACGCAGTCTACTGTACACTATAAATGATACTTACATTTTGTTTAAAAGAAAAATTATTTTATTTCCAACCGCAGTCGTTACAATTGAAATGACCCAATCTACTCAGCACAGCTTGAGCCATCCTAGCAGCAGAGCACGCCTCGACAATCGAGCGGGAAAGAAAGCAGGGTCGAGCGAGCGCGTTGGAACGTCGAACAGTCGTCGAATCTCGCTCGGTCGGGCGCACGCCTCCCCGACACGGCCCTAATGAAGACGAATGGGACTCGGAATGGAGAATCCGCATAATGATAGCGCATCTGGCTGTGGCGCGATTAACGCGCGGCGAAAAAGCCGAGGCGGCGGCCCGCCACGCGCACGAGTATTATGCAAGTGCGAGCGGGCGCGGGGATAATGATCGGCGGAAGTGTTCGTGCTAAAATATGCAGATCCGCCGGAGCTCGAACTGCTCGCGCGGCGCCGAGAGCCGTCCGGGCTTCGATGCATCGACGATGCGCTCGAGGGGGACGCGGACGATTTCGCGCGAGCCTGCCGAGACCTACCCGAGGAACTCGGCAGGCTTTCGGTTGGGAGCTTTGGGATTTGAAGCGGGCTCGAGGCCCGGTGCTGATGTTTCATTGATGAATTTATTTTGGTGCTTGATTAATTTATTTCTAGTATTTACTGCACTATCTGAGTATAGCTATTTTTGAAACGAGTAATATTTTATTTGAAAAATATAAACGTCTGTATAAAAAAATTGTAATAGTCGCAAGTATAGAAAAACGTATCTAGTCAAAATATTAACAGAGTAACTACTTCAGGGCTAAAGGAACTTTTTAATTTTTCTTTTCTCCCACTTCACAATTCGAACGAAACGCAACCTCTCTAGCTTTATATAAATACTTTCATTTTTGTTTAAATGCCAGCCACGAGCTTTACGAACTTTGGTGAAAAATTCTTGCTTGCTTATTTTTAGTAATATTTTAGTCAAAGTAAAAGGTACATAATTACAAATGTAAATCTCACTATCTTTCTATCTTTAAATTATTAATGTAACTACTATACTACGTTATTAATTAATCGCAGTGCCTTGCGATAATAGCAATATACAAAACTAAATAAATAAATAAATAAATGATATAGCAAAAATATTTTTGAATTCAATAGCATTCTTTTCATATTTGAAAACAGTTCCTTAAAGTAAAAAAAATTAAAACCATATTTTACTGTAGCCAGCTAAGGCTTGTACAAAAGCATGCAAGTATAGTAAACTCACTGGAAGGCATTTACAAGGCAAACCGCACAATTTTTTCCAAAATGCGCTATAACGTACCTGAGCAAGCCTCCAATCATAAAACCGCAAAAAGGACTAGATAACCCCTCCCCCTACCCGCCCCTCCTATTTCCTAGCTATTCTTACTCTAGAACCCAGAGCGATGTATCCCACCGCAACGAATTCTGAGCGCTACCGCGCGAGTCGATCGCGGCTAGGCTCCTCCCGTCACCATCATTGAAAATTGCCCGCGTTTTAGTCGCGCTAAAGTCGCTCGTTAAAACTAATGATTTCCTGCGATTTCGCGCAGCCCACATCGCGCGCACCCGCTCGACCCCTCGCGCGGGAATTTATAAGAAGATACGCGGTGGCGCGATCGGACGAATCACCCGCTCCTGCTCGCGCGATTATTATGTATCGTACGCACGCGGAGCTTCGGGGGCCGGCCTTTAAGTATCGGGCCGCGTCGTTAAAGTCAAGCGCGCACCGCAATTACCCCCTTACGCGCGCGCGCGTGAGCGGCAGGCCTGGGACAAAAAATTTTTTATAACTTTATCCAGCGAGCCGCGCTTTCTTCCTCGAGTACATGCTGATCGGGATTTTTCCGAGGATCTGAGTTATGAAGGAGTAATTTTTTTTTTTTTTTTTTGAGGAGGGGGAGAGGGAGGGGGGCGATTTTATATCGCTTGACTGGCTAAGCTGCATGAAACGTCGTTAGATTTTACGGGATTAACGGTAAACACTTCAGTGTTATCAGGAGAACTAGTTCGAGAGATTTTTTTTTTTAAATTTTGTACGATGTTGTTGGTGCGAGTATTACGCTGATTTTACTCGTAATTTATTATTTTGGGCGTGATATATATGCGGAGAAGATTTTCTGGTAGATAAATTACTACGTGGTTGTAAAATTTTGTTCGAACGTGGGATTTTTTGGTAAAAATGATCTTACAGCATTGTAAAAATCATTTGTAAAAGCCATAATTTTTGCAATGATGGGTCAATTTTTATAAGCTTCTAGAAACTTTTGATTAAGACTTTTAGTATTTTTATAATAAATACTCAATCGTAACATTGTACAATTTTATAAAAGGAAAAGTTTATTTTCAGGGTCTGTAAAAATCGCTTTTCTATACTTCTTTTTAATAATTTTTTATTTGTATTTTGGTAGTCTTCAGTTTTAATATTGAACAAATAGCATTCAATTTTTATGAATATTTGCAATACTTTTTAGTTCATGTTCACTTCATAATGCTACAAATAGCTCCTGTATAACGTAGTAAACATGCGTCAATAATTGCCTTGACTTTGTGTAATTATTACAATTATTTTTTTTTCTAGCGAAATTGAAATAATAGTTTTAAATTATAAAAGTAACGCTTTATCTGTTTTAACCCATCAGCTAAGAAACAATTACTGCGCAAATTAAGATAATATATTTGTATACTTCGACATTTTTCCTTTTTACAATGTATTCTACAATAACAATAATTCCAAAAGCTAGTACTCTTTCTTCAACAACGTGAATTATCCTCAAGTACATTGAGACTAAAATCAACCTAAAAAAAATACAAGCAGTTTAAAAGGGCACTGATTAAATCGTTTGCAACGTCTGCAAGCCATCAGTCACGATGGGCAAAAGATTTCTCGAATACACCAGCTACTACTCCTCTCCGGGCGCATCGCCGCCGCAAATTAGCCGTGAATCTTAAGCGGCCAGCGCTTTCATGACTCCTAACCCGTGCTCCGCGTAAAGAAAGAAAAAAAGGCCGCGATACTGCGCACCGCGACAGCCGCTTAAAGGGAAGCTTTTTTCCATGCTCAACCTCTCGCGGTGCGTCCGCGATGTAACGGTTTCGCGCCGGATACTAGCCGGGAACGCTTTGTGCAGTCGCAGGAAATCATTAAGTTCTTTACAAGAAATCGCCATTACCCGGGGCCGGGCCGAGTGGCCGTGCACTCGTTACACAGGAAAATTCTCGTATATAAACAATGGGACATGTAAATTGGCAAGCACGCGAAAAGCGGAGACGCGAGTCACTCTGGGCGCCGTGTCAATATGTGTAGCGCGCAAGTAGGCTGCTTGAGAAACTGCCGCGAATTCTAATGCGTACGGAGAGGAGAGACTCGCTGATTCACTGCCACTTCGTAGGGAAAACTCAACTACTATTTGTTTGAAATTTGTTTAATTTGTTTAATTGTAAGAATGATTTATCCTATATTTGTGCGAGCTTCTTCTTCCGACAGAGAGTGAAATGTGGCGAGGTGACCCTGCGGAGGAAAGTGTTTGAAATTTGCGGAACGTTAATAAAGAAATTTTTGTTAAAGAAAATATTAAACTTTTTAAAATAGGATTCTCTTTTATTATTATGTTCAAAGGAAAATCAAACTATTAGTCTTGGTGTACGTAAATTAATGATGATACGTGGTTTTCATCATGCAACAGACATTCTAAATTCCGGAGAGTGAAAATACAGCAGACTGCAAAGTAGCTAGAAAACATTTTTGTAATGTATTTGCATGTTGCATTGTAATACAGTGTAAAGGTATAAAGCTATAAATTTGTACATTTCAATTAACTTCAGTGAATTGATTGATTACAGCATAATTTGAAAAAATATCAATTACATAAAATATCTGAAATGTATATATTACCTGTAAAAAAAATTGAAGTAAACTGCTCACGAAACAGATTTTGTAGAATTTTTTTTTTTAAATATGTCGTAAAAATTATATTTGATGCCATGCAACTTCATTTAGCTTAAAAAATAAGTTTTTTTTTAATATTAAATTTAAAAGACTCAACAAAAGCCCGGAGCTTAGATTATATGAGATACATGAGCGACAACGGAAGTCGTGGATCAAGATGGCCAGGCTCTATTTTCGGGTGTGGACTGCCCGGGCGATTGATGCGTCTACGTGGAGGTTTGGCTCTCGCGCGCGGTCCACTAGATGCCAGGAGGCCATATAAACGCCGCTTTTTAAATTGCGCTTGATTTGTCTATGACATTTATATAAGCTGCCGAGCGTCGCGTGCAAAGTAGCCATTCCTCTTTCAAACTTCATGTCCTTAAAAATTCAATGTTTCCACGTATTTAACCATCTCGTTTACCGGCAGACTCCAATATGTTCCATTCGCGATAAGACACTCCTCAACAGTAATAAAATGATATTCCCGTATATATACAAATTAATTTTCTTCGTGTCCACTTTTTTTCCTTTTGTCTGGTACAACCAAAATGAGTACCTCAATAATCAGTCGGTCGCACGCTGACGATACTTAAAAGGCCATGATAAATCCCAATGCGCACGAATCGCTTCAATTAAATCCTCCGCGATGCGTCTAACCAAATAATAGTAAAAAAGGGGGAAGGCGGTGCACGCGATAACAGGCTGAGATTAATTCGCGATCGCCGAGTGAAAGTCGAGCGTAGCAGGAAAATTTCGAATGTGCGCGCATTGGTCGCAATACCACGCCTGTGTATATCAATAAAAGTCTTATACCCGCTTCGAAGCTACTCCGGTGGGGCTGCATACAGCGCGCCGCTAATGTATTCGGAGCCGTAGTCGCGCCCCTATGAATATGCAACGATCAATTGATGTAGGCACTCATGAATGATAAAATGTCTCGCGCGCGCGCCTCGCAGGGCGTTTCGTGACCAGTTCTGCCCGCGTTTAGTTTCCAAACTGGGCGAGCAACTACTGTTTTCTTGCCTGCCCGTAAAACGAGTGAGCGTCGTAGCCACCGACGGCCGGATAAAAATGCGAATATATACCTCCACGCCACCTGCGCACCGTGAAGCTAGTTTTTCTTCCCACGTGGAAGTAATTCCCCACCCTTCATTTGTCATTCCTTAATTGATATCGGTGGCTATTTAAATACTGACTTTTTTGCTTTTTGCCTCTTAACCGCGTTCGTGTTTACTCGCTAGTTTACGTGATATCCTTTAATTAATTTTTTTATTTTCTCGAATATTTGTGAAGTGCTTTTTAGCATATTAAAGTTTACTAATGCAATGTTTGAAATCTGGGATTTACTGGAAACGTGAAAAATGTTAAATTATAAAAAATTTACAAATTTTATAATTCTGGTACGTTTAATTATAAAATTTATAGTTTTTCAATTTTTTATGGTAATTTTCAAGCTTCAAGTATGCCCTAAAACCAATTAGCAAATTTTCTAGCACTATTTTTTCTCAGTGTATGATGCCAATTTGCACATTAAAATTTTCTACGTATGTCTCTACCTCAAACCCCACCTCGAGATAAAATATAGTCTCTAGTTCAAGATTTTTTGCTGTGTCCCTTTTATATCTCAAGATTTTAAATAAAAAAATGTATTATTTTAATTTTCGAAAAGTATATACCCCTACCTTCGTTTCTTGCTTTAATTAAAGTAGGGCTAATGTAACTTTCTTGTTACGAAATAATAATTAGCCGGAGAAAAGAATATCGAGTCACCTCAAGACAGCGTCGATAATCTTATCAATCACCCCGTTTTACAGTGAACGACCCAATTCACTCGATCTCTTGACGAGGTCATTATTCCACTCGCGCCCGACGACGACAGCCGATCGTCGCTCATTGATGGATGACGTATCTCCGCAACATTCTGCGGCTCCGATTTCTTCCTCTTCTTTTTCCGTCATGCGATTGTAACGTGATTTTTTCGTAAGCATCCAGAATCCGTTGAACATTTATGTGCTACTCTTCGAATTAATTACAAAATCGCGATTCGCAAGGTGCATTCTCCCTCCCCCCTCTTCCTTGCCTTTTTACAACTGGACTCTAAAAACTAGAAGTATGATAATCATTCCAGAAAATATATCTTTTCTTTTCATCGCAATTAAGTAATTTAAACCACATTAAAAACTCGCTTTAAAAATTACTAAACTTTATTGCAAAAATTGCACTACAGCTTTCATTTTTTATTGCAATCCTCAAAAGATTCTTAATATATTTGTCTAGATACTTCTACTTTTTAAAGATCAGTACTCGAGATGTGGTCCACTATTTCAAAAAAAAAAAGAAAGCTTAACTGCTCTTTATCTCGCATTCATTACACTCAATCGACAAATAACGCGTGGATAGCAACGCGCGCATTACACGGGCAAAACTCACGACAGTCCGCATTCCTCGAGACGCGTCGCATTCCACGTGGCAAGAAGAGCGATTGATAGGGTCGCGATCAATCATCGAGCGTCCGTCTCGTAGAAAGAATCGCACGGGGTATCGCTAATACGATTTCTTCCTTTTTGCTTGTGCTTCCGCTAGAATCGCGCGCAGCAGTCACATGAACATAGCCCGCGATTGCCTTTCTCGGAAGACAGAGGCTGTGGCCAATCGATTGCTGTTAAAAAGCGCGCGGAGCAGGCAGGAGTCTTACGGAGGATCGTAATGCGTTCGACGCGATTGGATAGGGTTATTGTAGATAATATTGAGAAAGTATTGGATGCACGCGCACAGCTTCGACTCGGAGAACAATGAAGGCGTGACGAATTGATAAAGAGGATGGATAGAGGTGCAGAGTTTCTACTCGAGTTGTTATGAACGAGGAAATTATCGGTTCATTGCGCATCCGCTGAATTTATGTTCGTTAGCAGGCTTGAATATAAATTATTTTCACCTGCAAGTGAATTCCTTTATTTTTTTACCTCCGATAGTTAATTAGTTTTAATTTATCACAGTTATTGGGGGAGTGTCAGACCTACGGATCACGGATTTTGTTGAAACTGTGAGAGAAGTTCTTTAAATTTATTGAAATGAAAGAATCTAAACTTATAGACCTTGACGATTAATAGTTTTAAAGCTGGAAAACAAACTAAGTAGTATGGTCAATTTTAATAATATAGTAGAGATTTTTTTTATAAATCTCCGGAATTTTATTAATATCTGGTTTTTTACTGAGGAAGTGCTTTTTTACACAACGCTCTCAAATTATGTAAAAAATTAAAATGAAAAGCTATTATTTAAGCTTCGTTACGTTAAGAACTGAAGGTTTCGTACGAATTAACGAATTAACATTTTTTAATGTAAAGTTTTAATTAGATTTAATTATAGCTGTTTACTTTAAATTTTCATAAAACAAACAACATCATCAAGAAAGAAAAAAATGTGCATATTAATGAAATAAATTAATACGGTTATACCATTCAGCTTTAAAAATAAATATGTATTACATGGTTCGAGAAAATAACAGGTGCCATTTGTTAAAACTCAGCAACGGACGTTTCATCTGTTAATTTTTACGGAAAATTATCTGTTAATTTTTAGGTAACGGGGCAAAAGTACATGACGAGCATATTTAACAGGCGGTTTCTGTTAAAATTAACAGATGAAAAAATTGACAGTAGAAACTCAGTAACAGATGACGCATCTGTTTCGAACCGTATAATAGGGTAACAAATTTTTTAACTTCATTCATTATTACACTGTTAAAAATCCATTCAATACTAAACATTAAAACAAACCACAAAAGGAACATTATTTTTGCACGTATAGTAACATTTATAGTCTATATCTACAGTGTTTAATAAAAATACCTAAAAAAATATACGTAGTATACCTATATAACGTCGCTTTCTACGAAGACTAACCAGGAGAGTGTCTCTCACCTCCGGGTTACGGATTTGGATGAAACTTTGGGAATTGTTTTCTAGTGTCGAATAATGAAACAAGCCACTTTTAGTTTGATCTCATAGACCTTTATTTAGCAAATATAGCAAGGTTTGTT
>JAWWEP010058707.1:0-10214 GCA_035582995.1 Sycophila quercilanae | reverse complement strand
ATTTTATACATAAGTGTATCTAATAATTAGTAATTCTTTATATCTCAAAAAAGTAATCCGTTAAGTCTGTAGTACTATGCTAGAAAAGTACTTTCAGCTTAAAAGACAAAATAAAAATATAAGACATCCATGTGTGCGCGATACAAGAGGCCATGAGCACTAAAAAAACTTTTTGAATGTGTTAATATAACATATTATGCATATTAAACAAGTATAAAAAGATCTGATTATTAAAAATTAAAAATTAATTTTTTACAGTTAATAAATAAGAAATTGTTTTTTTGTGAAATAAACTCAGGCTGGCCTCCTTAAGACGACTACAGTAGAACAGATCTCTCTGCGGATAATAAATCAGTTGAATTTTATCTAGGGTATAATTTTCATAACACGGGGCATCTAATTTTTATCTGATAAACTTAAATAAATATCCGGTGGAATTACTTAATGCCATCTATGTGTGAGATAAAAAAAGGGAAAAAACGCACCGAAAAAAGTGCCACGAGGCAAAGATAAAAATGTAAAAAAGGGCACGAGTTTGACTTTTACCTTATATCTGCATGTTTTCTTTGAAAATCGTTAAATTTTCGTAATCGACGTTAAATATAATTCAAAAAAAAAAAAACGATTAGATAAAATTAGGATAAGTTAGACTTATGCATGTTGCACGAGTGCACTACATTGTTTAAAAACAAATTAGTTACCCTGCCGTTTACAAATATAAGACTCTATCTTGCTGATATTTATTTGAACACAAAGAGTTTGAAATACTAGCAGATATTTCTTAGTTTTGGAATAATTCGCGTTTGAAACATTGCATTAAAGTATCAGCAAACAAATTCTAAATATGCAAAATAAGGTTTTAAAATTAAAAAAGAAAACTTTTAAACTCTTAAAATTCAATAAAAATAATGAGTAAATTAAATTAAAAAATTATTGTCCTGCGTATACACCCTAATAGCACACAACGTTTTTAAATACGTTTTTAAAACGTTTTTTACCTTTTTTGAATGTAAAAACGTTTTGTGAACGTTTTGTGCTATTCGGGTATCTGCGTTAAAAATACCAGACGCTCACCTACAAGCTTTCCGTGCAATGCAAGAAGCTTAGGATTTCATTCTCAACTGGCAGAAATGAAAATAAAACTACCACTTGTACAAATTGCTGTATAGATCAGCTGCGGTCATCATCTAACAGTCATCATGTTTCACTTGTGAAACAGATGATAAATCGAAGAATTGACGTAGTGTTATTTTGAAATTTCTACTGTTTACATTAAAAGAGAAACGAATTATTTCTAAATCATTTCACGCGGGTACACCCCGAATTGTCAAAAATACTGCTGAGTTTGGGAATCATTAAATGAGAGCGCGTTAAATGGCGAGAAAGAAAGAAAAGTTATCTTCGCTTGTGCAATGCGTTGAAATATACTTTGTTTCAGAGGGAAGAAGGTGACAAAATACTATTCTTAGAGCTTCGCACCGTTTGATAAACATCGGCACGTGGTCAACTAATTTAAATAGTATCAAAATTTACGAGCTTTTTTGATATTTTCGTTCGTCGGTTTTTTCCTCTCATTTCTAGTCCCTAACATATGGGCAATAAGTTACAGTTGTGCCTTGCCAACCTCCAATAAATAGCTAATGCAGCAGTGTAAAGTTAGAATTTTGCAAGCTACATTCGCAACGAACAATAATTTTTTGTTTAAACCCTTTATTTTATAAGTTCGAATAACAAGTCTTCATTTTAAAATCTTTCACGGTTCAATTTTACTAATAAAAAAAATTTATAAAAACTATATTATGATTGTAAAAGAATATGCACCTTAAAAAATTTATGTACCAGAAAGGAAATCCAAGAACAATTTATTTTACCGTACATGTATACCGTGTTACTATAATCTTTTACTTTCGATCCTAAAGGAAGATAAATTTTAATATCAAAACTCAAATACGAAAATATACTATAGCAGCATCAATAAATCCATCATCCGTATAACGAGTCTGTAAAAATCTTCAGTAGCAAATTGCACGCCAGTAAATTAATAATCATCAAATTAGTCCACGGCTACCGGCAAAAAAAAGGGATTTTCGCTTTGAATATCCCTCCGCGGGTATTCACAAGAAGCAGCCCGGCAAAATCCGCATCGTATCTTCGAGACCGTCCGGTTGATTATGATTATTGCGGCATCGGTGCGCGTGGATACTATATTTAGAAAGAATGAAATTCGCGCTCGCAGGTATCCATGACCATTTCTTATTTGTCGCCGAGCTGACACCTCGCGGCTACCGACACATTGGGTAAATGAGCAATGCAAAATAATATCCGATAACAGTGGCGCGTGAGCGAGTACGCCTCATGCACGCGGGCGGCAAAACATTGTCGGCTTCGTTTATACGGCAATTAGCTTGTACACTCGACGGACTCTAATTCGGTTACCTCCGTTTTGCTGTTTATTCTTATTTATGTAGTTGGATTGGTTCTGCCATAAGATCAAGTAATATCATTTTGGGGACATGGCCTGGAGCCGATACCCTTAGGAAGAAAAAAAAAGTAATATCATTGGTTGAAAAACTATGAGACAACGGAGCGGAAGTAACCGAATTAAAGTCCGTCGAGTGAACAAAGTTCCCAAGGCGGTCCACCCGTTGGCTGCTTGTTTATCTGCGACGCGGGATTCAAAGCGCCATCTTAGGAGGTCCGGTTTGTACATCGTTGTGTCATCGCACTTTGTACGGAATGACCCTCGGGCTATTCACACGCTTTATCTTCGGCGAATAATTTTTGGGCTTACGCAATGGGAGACGCGCTCGTCTTGTTTTGAGGCATAATGAACCGAGTAAAGGAAAAAGAAAAGTAATGGTGCAGTATTAACGATTGTTCGCTAATTTTTGAAGATAGAAACATTTTTTATTTGATTTTTGAGTATCTGAATTATTATTTAATTGTTAATTAGCGATCCAGTTATAATTGGATTGAGAAAAAAATATATGAAATATATGAAGAAATGTTCGTGCGTCAAAGGTCAGAATGCATATCTCTAATCATGAAGCTTTGTAATATCTTTAGATCTGGTAATGTGCATATCTTTTCGCACTTTTAATAGTTTGGAGATAAAAAAAAATAATATTAAAAAATGGTTCTCTTTTATTATTTTTATAAAATTTTTATACTTTTTAAAAAGTTTTAACTATAAATCAGACACGCAAATGGTTCCGTAATATGTTTACGTACGTACATCCATTACAGGGTTTACAGCTAAATAATAGATCAGTTCACCCTGATAATTATTATCATTAATGCAACTTTCCAAATAAGTATTTAATTAGATTCGATTTTTTATGATATATCATTTTGATCTATTTTTTTATGTTCACAAGTTCGACAAAAAAGAGTACAATTAATTACATTGGAATTATCTCGGAAGCGGAATGAAAAAGCACTGGTTTTACGAGGCAAGAATGAAATAGTGGCAAGTGGCATTATAATCTGTAATTATAAGATTTAAAGTACATGTACAAATTAGCGAGTAATCTTAAATGGTGTTTACTTTAATTTGTTAACGAAGTAATAAGAGAAATAAGGGAAACGCATAACGCGATAATGATGCTTTCTCGATTGTGCATCCGTCCTTGAATTCCTGATAAATTATGGAATATTAATAAAACCAAAACACCGATAGATTGGCTTCTATTTCAAGCTAATTATAATCTTCAACTGAGCAAGTAATTATATTCGTAAAGACCGAGATTGATGAAGTCTTTTATTGAAATAAATCACTGCTTCATAGATAACAAGGTATTGTTTGTTTCACCACTTTTTTTGTTTTCATGACTTTTTGGTACAAAGTTGCTACTGGACTTCGTGAATATCAGAAAATGATTATCTTTGCTTTGCGTTGAATAATGTTTTCTTCGTGGTATTTTTCTTCCTAACACATTCTTACACGTTATTAATCTCATCAAAAAACATTTGATAAGAAACATGTTAAGTGTCAAACTTTTGGATCGAGAATATAATTGGATCATTAGGAAATATTTTCTACCAACTGTATAGGAACGAATATAAGATAAGTCTCTTAGATCTTAAAATACCCAATTTCATATACACAAGTGAATGATTTTGCTTCCTTCATGCTTATGAAGCTTTTTTTATATTAATAAATTTTTAATTTATAAAAACGTGTAAAACATGTTGTTGATATATATTTTTCATAAAAGTTTCGAATTTTGGAGGAACAATCAAGTTAAAGTCTTTGGTTTAAGTTAGTACTATTTAGCCTCAGATCATTTAATTTTCTAACCAAAGTTTGAAACGATTTAAAAAAATTTGTGATGATAAAGCTTTCTAAGTATTATGTAAATACCATATAAATTACAAGTAATTTCATAGATCATAAGAAAAAAATATTATTTCTTTGTTTATTACCTACATAGGAATAAGAACTTCGTTTGAAAGTGGTAATAAGCAGCTAATACGTACTAATTTCAGCCATAGAATTAATTTTCAGGTCAATTTTTCACACTCTAATATAACTCATAAATCTAAACAAAAAAAGAAATTATTGTTAACAAACAAAACAAAGGAAAAGTAAAATTAAGTTCAAGCTAAATATCCACTTATTGATAACGGTTTATTTATTATCAAAAAAACATTTTCCAAACGTACTGTCTAAAGTACAACCCGGAAGCTACTTGAGAACACAATCATCCCTGACAAAGCAATTGGAGCATTCCGCAGGCAAAAAGAAAAATGGATTGCTGTCGAAAAATGTTATTCGCAGTCCAGCCGTACCGTTGCGCGGAGGCGCAGGTCAGCTGCGCTCAGCCGAGCTTTAGCTCGATCCTTTACCGGTCGATCGAAAGGCCCGCGCTATAGTAGTTCTCCGCGCTCCCATAAGTTGCACGCGCGATCGAATCGACCCATCTTGTGTGTTCCCGCGCGGACCCCGCGACTCCGTCAGCGGGGGGCTCGCGCGTAAAAAAATGAGAGAAGAAATTCATACCGGCGGTAGTCTATTCAGGCCACATTGGCCAGAACCGCTTCCATGCAGGGTAAGACACGCTCAAATCGTACCGTTACGCGCGCGACTTGCCGGCTTTTTTACCCCGGCGATCAATCAGCGCACGAGAGGAGAGCCGATCGGTCCGATCGATTGGCTTACGCAGCGCACGTCTCGCCTTCTCTCCCTGTTCCCGAGAACGATCGCCGGGGATACCGATCAATTCCGAGATCGGACTTTTCTCTATCGCCCCCCTTCTCTCCCCTTTACGGAGAGCCTCCTTTTTTTTTACTCATTACCGCACACTTAGCTAATGGACGATCGCCGCTCAGATTTATCGGATCTCCTTAAATTATCCCAGTTGTGCGTGCGATCTCTTTGATGTCCTCTATATAAGCTCGACAATTTATTTATTTATTTATTTATTTATTTTTTTTTTTCGTTATTGATTGATTGAGTGATTGATTTTTTATTTATTTATTTAAATATTTCAATTTAAATATATAGTCCATAAGTACAGAGATGAAACAACTATAGATAGTAGTAAACTAAAGTACTCTAATAAACTAAAACTCTTCCCTCTAAAGTTGAATTAGTGGAAATTATACTAACTTTTTACTGAATAGATGCTCCACTAATCAATTAGTAAAATTCACTAACAATTAGTAGAATTTCACTAATTTAAATAGTAAAAAAATGTTCTACTTAGTTGTATTAGTTGAAATTAATAATTATTCACTATTTCAAATAGTAGATTTCCACTAATTCATAGCGGAACACTTTGCACTATTCAAATTAGTGCATTTAGTCACTATTAATTAGTGGTTTTTCACTAATTCAACTTTAGAGAGTATTAATGTAAACTTAAAACGAACTTAAAATCTACATGTGAACGATCTAAGAGAATTGTTAAATGATCCGATAGGACAAATTGATGTTACACTAGTAGGCAAGAACTTCCAGAGCCTTTTCACTACTCTCTAAAGTTGATTTAGTGGAACTTCCACTAATTTTTTTTAGTGAACAGATTTTCCACTAATCAATTGGTAAAATTCACTATAAATTAGTAGAATTTCACTAATTGAAATATAGTAAAAAAATGTTCTACTTAGTTGTATTAGTGGAAATTAATAATTATTCACTTTTTCAAATAGTAGATTTCCACTAATTCATAGTGGAGCACTTTGCACTATTCAAATTAGTGCATAGTCACTATGAATTAGTGGTTTTTCACTAATTTAACTTTAGAGAGTATATCAAGGAGTAAAACTCGAAGTTCGAATTACGCTTTCTTTTTTTTTAAATGTTTTATAGTTCATTTCAATAAATTCGTCCTCTCCGTTACATCGAGTCCGTCCGAAAGCGCAATTTGCTCAATTAAAGCAAGAAGCCGCTAATGAAATAATATCAACCGCGGCGTCTCCGACGAGCTGAAAAAGAATCCTTAAAGCTCGAAAATAATCAGCTCCCGAAGGGTGCATGCAGCGCGCAAATTAAGTTTTCGGGGTGGGAAGCGCGACGGTGGACGTCAAAACGTCATGTCAAGCATCGACTTACCCTCGACCTTACTCATCCTGGAAGGACTGAAGTTCGTCGAAGGCGGAAGCGAGGTTTCGTCGTTATCCGATTATCGCGCGCGTCTGCGGATTTACTTTTGCTCTTAACGTCGCGAACCCGCGGATTCGCCGATGCATTAACCATGAGACAGACATTGTTTCATGACAATGATTCTATTTCTGCGGAACGTTTAAAGTACCCGACCGCTGCGAATCCTCCCCCCGTCGCCCCCCTCCCCCACCCCCGGGCGCTTTCTCCCAACGGATCACGTAAGTTACTATTAATACGCCGACCCGCGGCCGGGGTAAAAATACAATGAAGAGCGGGCGCGCGAATCGGACGTGCAATTATCTTCCGAGAAGTCGAAGACAAGGTTACTTTGATGCTTGAGTAGCGGATGCAAAGGCGCGCCGCGGAGCCTCTAGACGTAAGAGGGCAAAAAGGCGCGTTTAAAGCCCGCAGACGACGGGGGGGCCGAGCGATAAATGGTTAGCTTATTTACGTCGAGAGGTAGCAGGTCGCGCGCGGCTCCTCTCCATCGAAGAGCGACCCCTCTCCCTCCTGTCCTCCGCCCCTCGAGTGCGAATGTAACGAACGCTGCTAAGGAGGGAGGGAGTAGACGCGTCGTGAACTTTTTACACCTCGCAGACGTCGCGCGCGCTGAGAAAGAAGCGAGGGCCACGCTTATGGATTTTCGGGCAGCCGGGGGAGGGCGAAATGAGACGCAGACGCGCGGTTTTGAGAAAAAGAGGAACAAGAGGAGGTAAAAAAAAAGGAATCTGCGGACCCGGGTGGGACACAATCGGGCTATACTATACGCTGGCTGCACCGAGCGGGCCGCTTTGAAGCGCGGGTTTAAATTTAGCGTTATAGCGGACGGAGGTCACTCGCACTGCTCGACATCTGCCGTGGAAATCCTTCTCCTTCGCGGCACTAATTTTTAATTGCAACAGTATGTTTTCGGGATGACAGACTGATCTTCTTCTTTATTTTTTTTTCACTGCAAGGCACCCCGCGTTCTGTTTTGACGAAATTTCATCGCTATTTGTTCGCGGAATTGATATATTGATATTGGTCGGACAATTTTTATTCCCTGCTGGGAATGCAACCTGCGTATGGTCTTACTTTGGTTTTCATAATTTTAATTCTTGCAGGTACTTTTTCGAGCATGTTTTAATTGAATGCACATTGCATCTGTCATCGAGTCATGGAAATACGTTGAGAATGAACAGAAGTATTGAAGGAAGAAAGTGTGTATGCTTCATACACGCACTACGACAAATAAACTCTATTTAGCATGAATATTTTTTTGTTTATAACTAACGTTAATGAAAAAAAAAAATTTTCAGATCCAACTAAATATTTTGTTGAATCCTCCTTACAAAATTATTTTATTGATTTAACTGATATTTATAGTTGAATTAACAAAATTCTTAGATAAGAAATCCATCTATAATTAAATATGTTATCTATAAATTTAACTAAAATTTTGGTTGACTAAACTAAATGGATTTGCAAGACGAAAAAATTAGTTGTATCTACAAGATTTTTTTGTTCAGTGAGGGAAGAGTTCCGAAAGGGAAGAGAATCGAATTTTTTTTTTTCAGTGAGGGAAGATTTCAGAAAGGGAAGAGAATCGAAAATCGGAACTGAACGATAGGTGCGAAAATGCATGTCCCTGGCGTTCAAAATCCGGCGTAATTAGCCGGTGAATCGCGACTGATTGACTATAGTCTCGGAGTAAGAGAATAGGGGCTGCGCGTAACTGGGAAACGGCGAGCGCCGCTGCTTACTATCGTCAGGCTAATCACCATCTCGAGTGCGTAAATGAGGTGGAGATTGGTTCGTTCGCCATCGTATCGAGAGGGAAAAAACAGTGCATCCGAAAGCTTGATACTTTATTTTTACTCCCGTCGGTTTATTTTTAGCGATTCGTCAATTTCTTCCTGGAAAGATCGAACGCAAATCTTCAGAGTGTATCACTATCACGCGCAATTAGTCTCCGCATGTTCATCGCTTGCTTAATTTTCGCTTATTTTTCATCTTTCAGTTTGACGTCCACTCTGAATTTATCAACCGAAATTGCAGATAGACCGTGAGTTATACAGTCGATTGATCCCGAGTATAAAATTATAAAAAAAAAAAAAAATAATCAGCGAAGCGCTGTTGTGTCAACTGAAGATAATATGGAACACATAAATAAAAATGATTTATTCAATTAGGGAAAGAATTATTAAGTTGCGGAGTTTTTTTAGGCTTGCTAAGTGAATCAACATTAAAATTTATCAAAACAATTATAACATCGAAACTTGTAAATTCACTTTATATAACTACATTATTGATTATCCTATCCTTTTTATCATTCTATTTTTATCACTTGAAGCGTAGTTTTATCGTCCCGTAAATAAATCTCTCACTTCAGTTTTTTCCGGCAACTTTCTGTCGATTTCATCTTCTGTATAGGTTTCGTATAATAATAAATGTACATATACTTGTTAAAAATTAATCATCGATAAGCGTTTATTTATATACGACACCAAACGCCCAAGCCACCTTAATAATTTAGTCTGTTTATCCCTTTAAGAATCTTTAAAATTTTACAATAAAAAAAAAAGTAATTTTTTTTTTTTTTTTAAATCTTTAGTTTTCTTCATACGTTGAACCTCGCACATTTTGTTCAAATTCGCGTAGTTCCCTAGCAATCAGCCCATCGAAAAATTGATAAACAAATGGTATCACTTCTTTTTTCTTATATCTAAGTACCCAAAAATTCAAGCCTTGATCTCCCCGAGATTTCAAGGTAAATAAAATCGGTCCTCGCTTCCCGTCACTCCGCCACGACTCTGCGCCGCTGCGCTTAAACCGAGCTGCAATAATTGACGTACGACGCGCGGGCGCATAATCCCGCGTCCCTTAAACGAGACGCGCGTGCAGCCGCTTTCTCCGGCGCGGGAGAGGAAGAGGCTCCGCCGTTTAAAAATATATCACCGCGCGCAATACGCCCGGCTAGACGGCAAGAGAGACGCAGACGGCGGCGGTGGCCGCTCTTCGGGAGGGCGGCGCAGGATCTTTTGCATTTTCGCTCTTTCGCTTCCGGGGCGGAGGAGAGCGACGCGGCGCGGAGGGACACGCAGGGAGAGACAATCGCGCGGAGCCAGCCTGGCTCCGGGCCAAATGGTCCAGAGCGCCTCTTACTTGCGCTGCGTTATTGTACGCGCAATTTTTCGAGCTATCGATTGCGAGCTTGCGAGAGGCCTTCGAAGCGAGCACTTACCTTCGGATCGCCGACGTTTTCCGCCGCACGCAATTTCAGTGTTTAATTGTGCAAAATAGTATAAAGAATAGTATATCAACGATATTTTATAACACTAGTGCGTAAAACGTCTATTTGTCGCTCGCAAGTGTTATTTTCGATACTAGTGCGTTACAAGTGATTTTTGGACTCGTGTGTGTTTAACCCCTGAGCGAAGTGAGGGTTACAATTCACACGAGTCCAGAAATCACTAATCACACGAGTATCGAACAAAATTTTATAATACGAGGGCGGAAGACGCAGTTTTATCGCACTAGTGTTATAATAGTAGTTTTCGACACGCCGTGCGCAAAGATACGACTTTGCGCACGCTCGCTCAAAATCAGCTTCGCAAAATCGTATCTT